>DWLR01005855.1:0-10573 GCA_018246295.1 Papilio alexanor hazarajatica
CTTGGGTGGGAATCGAACCCACGACCTGCGGCGCGACAGGCAAGTGTCTTTGCCACTGCGCCAACCGGTCAGTCCAAACGGCAAACAATACGAACAGTTTTTTAATTATACTCTAATTGCATATAATTTAATGTACGAATATTGGATATAATATTTTTTCGATTTTCCATACGACAGTACGGGCATTAATTATTATATACACAGTTATTAATTGCTAAAAAGAGAACTAAAGAGACGAAGAAGAGGCGCTCCTCTTCTTCGTATCTTTAGTTCTCTTTTCTTTTTTACATCACTATGTAGTTTTCAGTTAGTCTATCAGCTCGTATTATTCGCGAGTTTCATCTCACCTTAGCACTATTGACGGGTAACCAGTTTGAGTTGATCGCGCTCTGTTCTTTGAACGTTCCCTCGAAGGTGTCGGCGATGTCCTGCATGCTGAACGCGCACACCGCGCTGCCCGATATGCTGTTGGGCGGCGTCGTGAAAGTGCCGTATATCAGCTGCGCGTTCAGGCCGCCGTACACGCCCTCTATCAGCTCGGTTGTAGATTCTAAGATTATAAAGTTTAAGAATTTAATTTTTAATTGTCTAAATGAGCGTATAATATAATTGTAAAATAGCGTTCGTTGTATTTATAATTAACTACGTTCACTTAGTGCTTGTAAAATCCAGTATTAGATAATTATTTCTAATGTTTACACGAATATTCGATATTGGACTTAAACTAATTTTACGGATTTCATCGAGTTTCATTAATGTTTTTATTCCTGATGTATCTCTTAGCCTTCTTTTTAATTATTTTTGTTTTGGTATCCGATCTTTGAAGAACAAGCTTACAGTATTGTATGCTTGGTTTGGGCTGTGGAATTGGAAGGTAGTTATACAACATTGAAGTGTCTCTGTATCAAGGCAGGATAAATATCTCGCATGATATCATTACGAAGTAACAATTCTTGTTGAGATTTGTATTTTAAGTGCAGGATATAACTTCAAATTCGCATGCAGATTGGTTGTTTTTAGGCAAGTGCAATTTGTAATGAACCTAAAAGGTTAACTTATCATCGTGGTATAATACAAGCGTCAATGGTAGATAATAAACATAAAATGAGTATTTCATTATCTTTGACTTATAACGCTACTTACGAAGAGTGACAAGTAGAAAATATCCATTTTGGTAGTCATTAATTTATCCCAGTAAAGCATGGTGGCTAAACCTCTTTGGAAAGGCGTATGTCTTGTGTTTATATTATACTATGTTTATAGTCAAGATACAAATGCCAGACTTACGTATTTCGTTGAAATAGAATGGGAAGTCCCCGGCGACGGAGCAGTTGAGGCGGGACTTGAGAAAGGAGGTCCAGCGCTGCTTGAAGCGGTGCGGCCCGCCGCGGTCGTCGCGACACACGCGCGCCACTCGCGAGAAAACCGCCTACAATGTTATAAGATTTTAAAGTAAATAATAAAAAAAATATACAACCTCGTAGCAATTATGTTGAATTTAGTTTTGGTTGTTGTTATTCATAATTCAAATTAAAATTTACCTAAATAAAAACCTATATAAAAATCAATGTTTGTATGTTTGTGTCCTATATACGTTTCTAAAACATTAATCAGATTGTGATGAAATTTAGGTAGGGTGTTCTGAGTTTTTAGAAGAAGGCAAAGGTTTCTGGCCCAAAAAATCTACATCTATATACAAATTAAAAAAAATATTGTCGCTTTAAATGAAACATTTTGCTCTTTTATTATCATGACTTTTATAATTTTGTAATTTACGTGCCATTGCAACGCATGCCGGATTTAGCTATTAACTAGCTAAATAAATTTTATAAATATGGACGTTTGTTATTGAAAACAAAAAAATGTTTTAGTTCATCACCACTAAAATGATTTTAAGTTTTACAAGAAAAAGTTTTAATGTACTACAAAATGAAAGATTCTTTGAAGATCCTGAACTCTTATAAATAAAGATTGATAATCTGTGCATGAAGTATGTACCTTTCCACAATTGATGTATTCGACGGCTGTCTCCCGAAAGAAAAAGTACACGAAGTTACCGTGCACCAAGGAGTTCACGAAGTCGGGAGCTGCGGACAAGCGGACTGGCTGCAGCAAAACTTTTGGGAACGCTAACGCTAAAGTACAGTAACTACCACTGCGTTAACTATTCCCCCACCTCATGAGTGAAAGTGTTGTTAAAGTTAACAGATATCAGTTACTGTTTTAAATCAATATCATCTCCCTGCCCTTTTCCCTGTCTACCCCATATAAATTGGACATCATCATCTTAAAGCTTTTGTTTGTTTCTATATATGAACATAGCTGTATTCGTTGGTAATATCGAAGCCGCCGTATTATTTATCCTAATTGGATGTATTAGTTGTGTATCGCATTCGCATCGTGTGTCAGTCGCGTGACTGTCGGCTCGGCTCGCGACGCCCCCGTTGCAAATTCAATTAACTTGACGGATGCTTGTTTGACAGTTGCAGTCGAAACCAATCGACCGACCAATGTACACAGACAGACGGAAGTTTCGTACGTGGCTAAGTAATGTTTGCGCAATGTTAGAATGCTCAATATTTAAATTTTCACAGTTTTAAATGAGATTGTTAGAATTCGATTGCGTATTTCAAAATTGTCGTGTTATTTTTCCTTATGTAGTCTGAAACTGTCTGTCAAAAACTGTGCATTCATCAAACACACCGACATTACTTATTATTTTAATTTTGATTAAGCTTTCATGGTAATTAACAAGCAATAGTTAGTTTAAAAAAAATCGGGGAAATTCTTCTATTCCATTTCAATTTCTATTCACAAATCGAATGACACCTCGCACTTTAAAATCAATGAAGGTATTTAGGGTCCAGGAGGTCAGAATGGAATGACCATACCCATTAAAATATTACCCTCCTGTCAGTGGGGCAAAAAGAAAAAGACAACAAAAAGAAAAACAAAACCCAGCCTGGTACAAACAATACTATAACTGAAATAAAAAGATAAATAAAGGAAATTTATCTCTTTTAATATTTAATCCGAATTAAAAATACGGCCTTTTTTTACAATACCCTTTGTATTGCTATAAACCAACAATAAACATAATAAATCATAATGATTTGTTATTCACGTGAAATATTCACGGAATGATATTGATATTAAACCAATTTTACTAATTTTATCGCATTTAATTAAAATTTTAAATCCCGATGTTACGATAACAAATCATCTTGTATTTTAATTAAATCATAACAAACTTAAACACGAGCAATGCGGTTGCGCTGCGAATGCAAGGTAATAATTCATTCTAGAATCCTGCATAGAATTCCGATTGTCGGTAACAAGTAAACGGCAGTCCGGGTAGCTTTCCGGTATATCGAACATTCCCCAGTTACACTAAGACCGAATTTCAATATATAATACCTCAATAAACTCGGCTCTGCGGGTACCAAATATACCCAATGTAAATTAATATACAAGGATATATATCAATATTAACTGTTACTAAGTGGTTACAGTTTGGGGGCTATATGTTCTAATTACAGTTTGATATTCAACGTTGCAATTCACCATATTATATATATATCAAAGAGCTTCTATATATTGTGTTAGCACTTAAAAAATCGATTGCTATTATGCCTAGTAATTTATGTAATCATTGAATTGAATTGTTTTTATTATATTAATCAAGTACACATACTTTATTCCCACATTACATTCGATGTCTACATACAGTTTCCATGTATATTTAAACACACCGTTAAAGGATTAACATCTCCCCCTTACATGCGTGTTAATTTGTGTCTCCTTGACGAACACGAAATTAATTTATTAAAGTTTACAAAGGTGTTTTAGAATCAATTAGTTAATCGAGTCGTTAACATTTACTTTATTAATTGATAATGTATTAGACACATAAAGATTATTCTATAATATAATTCTTATAAGTTCTTTAATATAATAAATAATTATTAAAGTACTTTTGTATATAAAAAAAAATTTTAAAAATCAAGAAATTTTCTTGGTTTTTGTTTGATAAAAAAAAAAGAAAATTATATTTTTAATGCATTGCATTGATTGTTTTTTTTTAGTATTATACATAAGGAGATCCACCAGCTTTAATAAATTATAAAATATATCGGCATGCTATTTCATATCTTTAGATATAGATTTTAAATTTACCAAATTAAAACTTTTAAATATCGAAATCAGCATAAAAAAAATTATAGATTAATTTACTACCGTTTTACAAATCATCTACTAACCATTTAAAGTCATTGAGTCATATGGTTCTGTCTGCAAAGGCTCCCTGTATATGATGGGCTCCATTCCACTGAAGTCGGCAACTGTACCCGAATATAGTTCACCATCTGAAAATATATGAAGTCGTAATTAAAACCCTGCACTATACAAAACTTTTAAGGTTCTAAAACTCAGTAAGTTTGCAATAAACTGTGTTAAATTTATTACTTTCTGTGTGATAGAAAAAAATATCGGTAGTCGTTTACTGATTAAACTACTTTCTCTCTTAACCTCGACTGGGATCATAGTTATAGTTTATACGTTTGTTTTGATATATGCATGTAAATATTTTTATTTACTTTACTTTTCCGAACATATTTTAGGTTGTTATTCTACTATCTGACTTTATCTAATTGTATCTGCAAAATTACCTAACGATATATTTATTATAAACCATATTTTTAAAGAATAAATGTTACAAGTAAGTATTCTTAGGCTGAGAATAAACGTAAAATTAAAGTTTAACTCCGACGTCTAAGTTTGAAGAACGAAAACAAAGCCGCCTGAGGTCTAACTTTTAGACCTCAGTATCGACCTTTTTGCTTATATTTCTATACCTTTTTCAGAACGGTCTTTTCCATTCAATTGAAAAACTAACTTTTTTCGATTAATATTTTAAATGTTTGAATGAATGGATTTGTTTATAAATGAGCACCTAATAGCAAGGAAGCGCTTTCTTTTCAAACGTATAGCTTGTAACCACTGTCAGTAACAGAAGGGGGGAGGGGGTTGGGAGGTCGGTGATTGCCAAGTTCCTTTAAACCTGACCGAAATAGAACAAAATCACGTTTTAGGTCAACACCATGGAGAAATTTAATGTTGTGAATGCAAAGAATAATGATTAGAATCTAAACTCTTGTGTAATAAGCGGCAATAATCATGACATCGATCTTTGAAAAAATATTTCAGCAGCGTAAAACATTATATCTGTCACACACTAAATATGTGATTTTTAGTCATTTGTGCGACAGAGTTAACGCTCTATGAAGCTCCAATCTCTTTCCGAAGGTCGATGTTCAATATTCATGGTCGTGTATTATATTATAGTGAGGGAATATGATAAATCTCAAATTAAATTTGTCTGTGGCGACAGTCCTTTTTGTAACTGTTCGAATGTTACATGATATAGTATGGAGACATAAAATTACGTTAATCCTGTACCAGAGATACTGCAGATGGCCAGCGGTCTCATATAGCGGTCCCGCGGGCGTCGCTTTACTTAATTGGACCAGATCAATAGGAGATAACTAAGCGTGGCCGCTGTAATGGACTCTGCGGACGATGGATGACGCATGAATATATGAGCTTGAGTTGTAAGCAGTGAACCTTATGCTGTTATTTTAAGACTCAAATTTGAACTTTTATCTACACAGGAAAAACTTAATGTATTTGTAAGGTAAGGAACCTAGTAGGTGTGATCCAGTTTATTCTAAGATTGGTACTTAAGAATGAAAACTGTACGAAATATTACATGTTGGTAAAATTAGACTAAGATTAGTTATACGTAAAAGTTTGAAGAACAACTGGACAGAACGCTACTAAAAATTACAAGTCCATTGAATTTTATCATTTCCGTGAGAAAAGTTTAATTTCAAAATAAACGAGAAATAATAAAGAATTTCCATACCTACTTTTAAAGTATAGGGAATTAAAAATTCTTGCTTGGTACAATGTATTAATTAACGATTGAAAGTATTTCTAAGGGTTGTTAAAGTAAATAAAAGGACTCTGATCTAGGTTGTTCTGAAATCAACTTCGCGCTGCATTAAAAATGGTTTAAACTTTCTACGTGTTCTCAGTATCTTTAAGTTGTACAAAGGAGGTTTTACGCATTTAAAATAATTTATTGGTTACTTTTTTATGAAAAAAAAGAGAAAATCCAAGCAGTAAAGTCACAAATTCACGTCATCTCTGACATTAGACAGAGAAGAAAAAATGAGAAAAGAAGATAAGATACCTGACAAAGATAATAAGAAAGATTTACTTGTACTCCAGGGACGGGGATATATTTTTTTTAATATTAAATTAAACTTTTCAAATATTATTTTATAATGAAAATATGCAGCTCAAAAAATGTTAATAGAAGATAAATTTAAAAAGTATGCAGAACAATTAATAACAATATTCAACCGGGTGTCAATTTCGGGTTCGTATCGTTGCGATGAATGAGTATAAATTTGTAAGGGGATGCGTTAATGTAAAGAAAATTGCACAAAGGGACAGCGTGACGGTAATTGATGACGTGTCCTGTCGTTGCATCGCCAAGTGTTTTGGGGTAGCAATAAACAATCAAGATCGAGATGCGCAAACGAAACTAGATTTAAAAAGTTACGAGATAAAGACTAACATCGAATTACTGTAGCTCTATCGCAAAACACATAAGGTAAGTATCAAAATATACTAACTAATTCGACGTATAATCAAGTGTGTTCCTTCCCGGATTTGAAAAGATCGTTTGAAAAAAAATGCCTCTTTCCCCACAAAGGTAAGTAGGAAAGTAAATTATGTTTGTTTGTTTGGGACAATCTTTTTTCTATCCAACTTGTTTGCTTCGGCGTCCCAGATGAAGAGCCCTGTACTGGAGAAAGAACATTTTTGTCGCGGTTGAAATGAATTATGTAGTCCAGTACGTTTCACTGAGCTTTTGTTAAAACTTTACATTGAGGGTTGGGGTTCCTTGTTGGAGAAATGTTTGCAGTAAAAGGTACGCTATTATTTCCTTATAAGCATACAAACAAATAGAATTCAAATTTCATTATTGGGGACTTATAATACGGGACTAATAATACTTTGAATTTAAGGATATTTTTATAAGTGTAATATTAAATTAATTTTGATGATATTACAGCTTAAATTAAAAATTTTAAACGTTTATGGGAATACACGGAATAATGAAAAGGAAATAATTAAAACTTTTTTTTTTAACAAGAACACTCAAAGCGTAATCTTTTACCCCCATCCATATCTGATACTACACAACCCGTTGCGAAGCTCGGAGTCTGAAGCGTGTATCGAACAAGGAGGGAGCCAATTTTAGCCATTGTCTTGGCACGTAGCGGTACATGGCAACATTAACATGTATATGGTAGAAAAGTTGAAAAACGTACTCGCATTTTCATACGACGGGGGCTCTTTTCAACGCAACAATGAGTGGCCATTGTACTCCACTAGACTGTGAAAGTGGGTCCAATCGATATGAAAAAGATTTTCTCTTTTCCCTAATTTCCTGACAATGGATCGAGAAGGTAATATTCGGGTTCACACATGTGATTTTTGGAATACATTCTGTGGAATCTAGTTATACATGTGTCTGAATTAATACCGTAAGTAGTACAGTAGGTAGTGTAAGTAAAGTCAATACTAGACAACTTTCAAATAAAAAGTAAATTGCATATATTTTTGATATATGCAAGTAAATTGCATATATCAAAAATTCATTACAGATCAAACCATTATTAACAATTAAAATCTGAGACTGTCCTGCAACATCTAGGAGAATAGGTCTTTATCAGCAGGTCCATAAATAATAATTTTTTTGTAAATTTCCGATTTTTTTTGTGAATGTCTTAATGACACACATGTAGTTTAATTATTAATAATATTTAATAATCTAATCTCTAAATAAAATAATCTATGCTCTAAGGCGATGAATACATATCCGGTCAGCCGTTTAATAGATAAAAAACGTACACGATTTAGTGATAGCGCGCAGACAACTTATCTTGGTTTCCGAAGAGAGGCTGCATCGAGTGGCACTAGAGGGCAGCGACCAACGCCAGACTAAACACCACACACCCTCACGAGACTATGAAGTGCTGCTCGAGGGGACACTTGCATGACGTCAGATGGAGTAATTTTTAATCAGAGCACATTAATGTCTTCCGATTCAATTGGTACGTCTTAATGCCTGATATTCTAAATTATAGGTAATTCATTAATATTGTGATAGAAGAATATATAAGAACAAAAATAACTCTGCATTACTCACGTATTTTTATAAGAAGTCTGTTTGTATTATTCAAATGGGGTGAACAGATTTCAAAATAACTTTCTCCCATCTAAATCAAGTCTTCTCAAGCTTATTAAACTAAGACCAGGACTTTTATTAATAACGTAAAAAACTTATTTAGTTCGAATACATATCAATTAAATTGCACCTATTGTTGTTAATAATCAAACAATATTAGCTTATATATTGAAGTCAATAGATTTTGAAATGGCAGCTACGTACTGGCCGCAAAGTCCATGCAACAAAATAGACAAAAGTTAAGTCAAGGATCACCTTGACCACCTGGACCTCACCAATCATGGTGGGAAGAAACGTTGCACAGTTGATGATGACGTATATGAATAGTTGATCATGGTTATAATTGTTATTAGGAGCCAGTTAAAGACAAATGAACCTAAATGACATCCGTATTATGTAACTTAATAAGCGCAATCATTGTTATTGTATGTAACAAGAGGTAATGTGAACCAATATGCATTAAGTAACCAGTGTACATCACTATCTATTGATGTGGAGTACGGGCAGTGTATCTAAGCTCAGATTGCATTAGTGGCTAAATCAATGCTAATCTACCTCGGTCTATACCACTATTAAGGTTTACCTACATACAGATAATACAGTAGTACCTGTAAGTTAACTGTTAAGTCAGAACAAAACGGAGATAATTATTGACTGTTAGTTACTAAAAGTAGGTGGGTAGTAGTGTTGTGCAGTTACTGAATAAATATTAGTTTTCTCAAAAATTAACTTTAAAAAATTAACATAATTATCGAAACTCTACTTCAACTTTCGACACTTGAGAAAGGGTGGTGATACTTGTGTGGTATGGTGATACTTTTCCTCAAGCTATCGTTATTGTAGAAACATTTATTTAATTAAATATTTATAATTATTTCTTTCTATTACCTACCTCCCTAACAATAGTATAGTTTTAAAAACATAGTATTGACAACGTTTTGAATTCACTCTAAAAAAAAAGAAAACATTACGATTGCCACTAAAGTCTACTTTAGGTGAAACAAGGAACACGTCAAGAGATGTAAGACAAATTCTCTTGATGCAACTGTGTGATGATGCAACCCTATTTCAAATACAAATGCGGGTGAGGCCCGAACGGAAAATCAGCGCTTCTTTAGAAGCAATAGGCTAGTTGCTCTTAATGTTACGTTTTATTTTTTTAACATTATAGAAGACTAAATAAATAAAGGTTATTATTGTGCCTTACCTGCATACACGGCGGTGGAATTGTGGTCGGGGTCGTACGGACAGACCGCCTGGCCGGACTTCTCCCGCTCCATGTGGTATGAGTCGCGCTGCACGCTGTACTCCCTGCAGAAGGGCTTGAAGCTGTTGGTGCCGCACACCAGCAGACGACCGGGCCCCAGCGATACCAACACACGGATGTAGTTCTGACAGCTCTCCTGTAGAGAAATGAACCTTATTTAAATAGAGACAAGGTTACAAATTGATTGGAAAAGATTTATTATTCAAGTTTTTGTGAAGCCACATATCAAACCAGAGGTTCATATACCGTCCGGATCGTTTAGCCGATATTTTTTTTTCGATGGTTTTAAAAATTTATTGGATCTTAAATGCCAACGCTTCTTTTAAAATTAAACAATTTCAAACAACTACCTATTGAAATTATCTAGCTTTGAAAACTTATAAAAAGTAAAAAAGAACAGATATAATAATAGCAGTTATGAAGGAATTGGAGTAACTTTACCCGTAAGGGTCGTACGATCGAAAGTTTGTTCGGTTATTGTTTTTCTTAGAAAACTTCCTTTAGCGATAAGGACTATAGATAGCATAGAATAGGTATAGTATGGAATTTTTAAATCAACTAATTCATCGTACGTAAAAACCGAAAAAAGTCTTGGTTTTTAAACGCTGTTTGTTATTTAATCTGAACGTGTACTGTTGACTTACTCTTCCATTTTAAATGTGTACCATTTTTCTAATTGTCAAAGATAAATCTTATTATTTATCTTATTGTCAAGGATAAATCTTCTCCGGTCATGATGTCGGGATGGGTATAGGTGTTCCTTTAAAATGGAAACCATGAATTTAATTTAGAACTGTATGTTTTTATGACCAAGTTAGGTATGTTAAAATATTGAAGGGCGCGAATTCACTAAAAACCCACTCCAAATCTCTAATGATTCATGGGTTTGCAGTACTCACTTGTGTTTCACGTTGATTTTGACTCTCACTACTCTAAGCTTGGGCTGCAGAGTTGCATGAGTGTGAATCTTTAACAAAATATCC
>DWLR01005856.1:0-10573 GCA_018246295.1 Papilio alexanor hazarajatica
TATGGCACATTTCCCCCCAATGATGTTATCAATGGGGGAGGCCTATGTCCAGCAGTGGACGATCATAGGCTGAGGTGCTGGTGCTGGTGCTGCTGCTGCTGCTGCTTACTACTTCCAGAAAAATAAATAGACTCTTTTCTACTTACTTCTGTCAATTTATTTTTGCTGTAATAAATTGGATGTCCAATACTGAAAACAATCAAAAAGGAGATCGTAAAAAGTTTAACGTCACATGCAAAAATTGCACTAAATGTTTTCTTAATTTTAGATATATAAAAGTAAAATGGAATGTGATAGATTTATGAAACAAAGAACGTATTGTCGCCCTACGCTCTAGAAACGAATTCCGCGAGCCAAATTCGGTTTGCATGAAATTGATCTGACAGTGCGCAGTCGTCAATCATAGCAGTTAATGATGCGACGTAAATTCTCGCCAATGTATTAAACTTTTCCTCATTTCCTTGAGTGTATATACAAGCAATAAGCACTACTATTTATTACATATATGTAGGTACATTAGTTAACTTTATATTTACAATGTTCTACTGTAGCAATTATTGAAGTTGGATAAGGAGTACGAAAGTGCTGTCATTGTTCCGACGTAAAATCTTAGCAATTAAACCGTTGAAAATTTTTAGTTGAACCGTAACAGACAAATTACAAAAAAGTGAAATGAAATACATAAACTATAGATAAATATTAAGAGTATGTTTACGGCAACAGTTTCGTTGGTTACAAAAATAAACCACATTAAAACAAGAAAAAAAAATTAATTTATACGTAGTTCATTATAAGACTATGTATGTATGTATCTATGTACATTCTACAGTTTTTACGAGATGATTGGTCGGTATTACATTTATTGCCGTACATTCAATTCCTCCTGCTGGGTTTTGTTGTCGCACACAACGATGCGATACAACTTAGGCGCCTTCAAGAAGAGAGTCTACTTTTTCTTGATAGGTCGGCAACGCATCTGCAGTTCCTCTGCTGTTGCGGATGTCCAGGGGTATCGATTCATTTTCATTCATTCAATTTTAACTGACCAGCTGCTCGTTTGCCCTCCTTATTATATAAAAATAATATGGCGCCCAGACTGCTCTACTTCCTACTGTTAACTCGACAAATGTAATCAGTGTTTATAATATCATTAGTTAATAATGACACTATTAATATCTAACTAAATTTAATAGTGTTATATAACATTTAAATCGATATGCATTACACACTAATACAGCACAACGGACTACATATGAAATTTATATTTATATATTATATTAATTAGTAATCCAATTAGTAAATAAGATCAAACATCCTACTAATTATGTGTAGACAATAATCCGTATATAATTAAGCGGGTCTCGATCGGTTTGTTCAGTCAATTGACGCGCCGAGGAATTATCCGCTAACATAATTAGGATGTCTACGCAGTAGCCCACTCTAAATTAATAAATTATTCCACAAATCTAATTGACTGTATTCATAACTATGTATTAGTGTAGCTACTACTGTAGCCAGTATAAAAATCCTTTTTATTTGTCCGTTTAATTACTCTCGGTTATTGTAACTTAAATTATAAAAAAATATGTTCATTTAATTGCATTTTTTAAATACGAATCCCTTCCTTTAACCCAAGTTGTAAATCAGGTCACTTAAAGGGTCCATAGTTCAATTTTAATTCCTTTAAACTTAATAAACATGGCGCTTTCCAATTACGAATACACTCTATTAAATTATTCATTCCATTTGTTTGACCGGACCTTACAGTGACCGGACAATAGACATCTTGAACCCCTCCGGCTACCAAACAAAAAGGCCATCACGTCAACATTAGGTATGCAGATTGAATCCCGTTATTCCAAACAGTTGCCAAATGTGTTAATGGATTATGTTGTTCAATTGTAATTACATAATTGATTGACGATGGTGATTGGGTGCAATTTAACAGGGCCCCTGTTTCATTTATTATCTTCTTGTTTTCTTTTTCCTGACCCTCTACTTAAATTACAACCTAAAGTTATTGGTAAGCTAATGTTCACCACATACTCATATTTAAATACATTAGAAAATTTTAGACTAGAATATTATATTAAACTATACCTACCATATAAAATGAGTGTAGTACCTACCTTAGTTTGAATACGGTTATTCGTACTAAAACTAAGTTGAAGCAAACTATACTATGTGATGGATTTAAAAGTATAATTTATATTAATGCTTATTTCTAACGTAATATCAGATGTGATTGCTCTTTTTATTTTTCGATGGAATCTAATTTATAACAAAAGGTGAACCGAACATACATAATTCTCGTCAACATTCACACACAAAACCAATCATTAGGTGCAAAGGATAGGAAAAGTGAGTTCCGAAATTAAATTCCCATTTCTTCCAGTGACCTAACCCTTGAAATGCGTGTCGGATTCAACGCGGCTTTATTGCACGGAAAATGGCGGAGCGACCGGTGACGGAAACTCTCCAGCTAGAAAACTTGTGTATGGTCCAAATAAAAGGACAAATGGAGACAACGGAGTTTTAATAATAAAATTGCCAATTGCCTTAGTAAGAATCTTCATTTAAAAACTGAGGTTTTTTTAGATTACTGAACCAAATACGACAATAAATTTACCATATCTATTGAATTTAATCTTTAATTTCTTAGTTCATGACAAATTATGTAAGTGATTTTAGAAATCTCAATCTGTCCTTATACTTAAAAAAAATTAAAAGTAATATTGTCACGGGAAGGAAGTTCATCTCTGTAAACTGGAAAAGTAACAGATAATATTTTTGTACTGAAGCCAAAAAGAAATTGTTACAGACTCTGTCACTCATTGATTCTTTGAATCAGATCTTTTAAATGTAATAAATGTTAAATTAGAAGTTTTTTTCAGAACTCGCTTCCTCTTATCAATTATTTCACAATACCACGAAAGCAATTCGTAAGGAAATCAGTTCGGTGAAAACACAAAAGCAGTGGAAAAATCGAAACGTCCTCAACAGAAACCCCGAATGACCATCAGACGGTAAATTTAACATTTTTCCATTGCAAGGGGTCAGATCGACCCCCATCCATTGGGCGTTATTCTACATATTATGGAAAATAGAAAGGCGTTTTTACCCTTTCGCCTTGTTATTATTTATTGTTCGCTCGAGTAATATCAATAAATCCCTGTTTAAGGTCCATTAGCTTGTTTCTTAACAGAATATATTGCCATAAAATAATTTTACCCTTTTCTCTACTATTCAGAAGTTACTCAAGAACGAACGTTCTTTAGATATCGTAGATAATCTCTCTCTCTCTCTCTTTCTCTACTACAACTCAACCTTAGACTACAAAATTAAATGAAATAACGTTAAATAGAATAAATACTTTTCATGTCACTTTTGCACATGTTTCTCGATGAAACATGCCTTTAGTTATTCATTCCATACATTCAATATTATCCATTCCTTTAGCTTTTTAATTATTTTTAAATGCACTGACAATACTGACAACGCAAATTGATAATAAACGTCGAGTGGGATAAAATAAAACAGATCTCGACTTAGAAACCTTGCAAAATCTATGTTTTGAAAACACATATCGACTGCTGTCGGTCCCCACTAATCTAATCCAGTGCACTCCCGCAACCTTGATCAAATCATCGGTCCGTCTTCTTATAGAAGGTTTTTTTTTAATAAAACTAACACAATGACGTGAATATTTTGTTATTGCAGTTTGAACTTTGTATGTGGCAAAAACTTTACAAAGTTTTATTTATTTGCACACTAAAATTATTTTTTGGTCTTTTACATAAATGTTTTATGTTTGATAAGAAGCTTCTGTCCAAAAAATTTGTTTAGACTCACATTACTTAATTAATAACGTACTTTGCAAAATAAAATACCTAAGTCTTTGCCCAGCTTAAGTCATAGATAGAATTTTTAGATTTAGTTGAGGTTTTCCATGTGATATATTTATAAAATATCTTCTATTATTAAAATAAATGAAAAGACTTTATGGACAATAAGAGTGCAAATAATTGTCCATAACAAAAGATTGTAACACTGTCTATACCCGTTTCTTAGCCGGGCATTAATCATAGCCGACGTGCATTAAGCTGAAGGAAGGTAATTAATATGTTCGCGCCGACGAGTGGTTTTCGCAAGTTCGCTTCTCATTAAGACGCCATTAGTGTTCTATGAACATATTTTACACCACGTAGATTACTTAGTCCGTTTTATTTTGCTATTTAACTCTCATGCTCTAAAGATTATGTTGTAAATACGTTCTAAAGAATTTAGTATTTATTATTTTGATAGTATAGATGTGGTTCCGAAATAAATATAAAGCATACTTGAAAGACAAGTGGTAAAAATTCAAAATATTATTGTATCCTTAACAGACGATTCAATTACAACCTATGTTATTACATAGGTTGTAATTGAATCGTTTTGAAAATTGAGTTTTTATTAAAACTCATCGTATATAGCATTTATTTTAAAACAAATGGTGTAAACGAATCTTTACAATGTTACTCTTTCATATCGACGCATTGCAATCGTAACCTAATAGGTGCTATAAAATTAAATTATTATAAAATGACTCAAAGGGCATTTTTACAATTAACAGAATCGTAAAGCATCCTTAAAAAGCAATTGTTTTAAAACATTCTACCACTTAATATACTTGGAAAAGAAATTGTAATGGAAACGCACTTTTCAAAAGCATTTGTTTTAACTTAATGTATTTCAAATTCATCCATAAGTCTTTTATTCAAAAACGAAATCAATGCATCCATATCCTTGATAGGCTTTTGTTTTAATATTATTTCACGTAATTGTTTTAAAATTGAACCTATACTATCGTATCCTTAACAAGCGTTTGTTTTAAATTAAAACGAATTCTATGGTAGACCATAATTAAAAGGCATCTGTTTTTTAACAAACATAACAAACTCATCCAAAAAATAATTGTTTCAAAATTAACGCAGAAATTATACAAAAGCACTCTTAAAAATTATTGTTAAACATTTCAAAAGGAATTTAAAAAAATATGTTTATTAAATTATCCGCGCCGTTATGACGCACCATATCAATCCTTGGTTATTCATTCCGTTTCATTTTTCTCGTTGCTTTTTTTGTCCGGTTCAGTATAAGTGTAACAGGAATTAAGCCACAGCAAAAATTATATTTTGCTGTCATTTATTACCAACTAACGGACGTCTACTGGAGAACGTAGGCCTCCCGCATGAACCTCCATAAGATCTCCTGCTACATCGTTTTGTACGTAGCTATAATTCTAGAACATTTTCATCTTACCAACAAGCTAAAAGAAATAAATTATTACTAAAATTCAAGTAAAAAATAAATCAACTTTTTAAATGTGGTAATAGCGCATCAACATTTTTACTGCATAAATTTCAACTGATTACACACAGAAACCCCAACCGTAATGAGCAGAACCTGCAAATACCGGTCCCATTTGCAAATACGCGCCAACCCTTAATCTGCCGCTTGCATTTTACGAGATCTGCTGCAATATCTGTCAATGTCCTTATCAATAAATTGTGGACGTTTAAAGCGAACGACGTCGTTTGATGGTTTGAGGCGGGCGCGCGTAATCCGGGGCGTATTGGGCCCCATCTGGCACGCAAGGGTTAAGTCGCGACAAATAGACCATTTGCAAATAATAAGACGCAATGAAAGAATAAATTAAGGACCCACGGGGTCGGTCTATTTAACAATTTGAGGGTTAGATTTCAGTTTATTGGTGGAAGCATATTCGCTTACGAACAATTTTCAGTAAACATCTTAAAATTTTGTACCATTTGCGTAAATAGTGATAAAACTCTATATAATTACGAAATTTTAATTAATTAGTAAATTCATATAAAGGATATTTTGACGAAGAAAGATTGCTTAATCTTCCTAACGCGATAAAGATATCAAAATTGATAATTATTCTGTCTTGTTATTAAATGTGGTTATGGTTTTTACATTATAATAGCAGAATAATTATTTGAGTGATATATGTGTATAATGACAGGTCATTACATATTTACTACATTATTTTTACAAAGGATAAAAAGTGCGATTTAATATACGTATAAGTACCTAAATACTTTGCAATGAAATAACTCAATTATTTATTTCCATTTGTTAAACACGCTATAAAAATATTCAAAATCGTCGACATTAAAGTTAAGCAAGAACAAATAATCTTCTTAAATTTAGAATTTCTTTTCTTCCAAACCATTAAATAAAACAAAATTGATTACATTCTTGACTCGTGAACGAAATTCATTAATATTACTCTGTATAATTCCGTTTCTTAGGCGCCCCGGTGAGATGTCTTGTGGAATCGTCTTAGAGAGCAATTAATAATTATTGCACCTACTTCCGGTCGCTTCCGGGAATGGCGGCACTTCCGGTTCGAGGCGCCGGGGAAAACAATAGCAAGCAGTATCCTGTTCATAAACACTGTTAACACTTAAAAGCTTTTTATAGCATTGATGTTAAGGCTATGTTTATATATATGTCTAAATCCCGCGCCAACTTCGCTCGCGTAAATATATAGGAAAAAAAGAAGCCAAGATTACTCGCTCATAGGTGAGCTTTTTAATGATGAAAGAATGAATGAAAGATGAAAGAATTTTCAAAAAAAATGTTAAGTAGTTTTTTTGAGTTTACTCAGAAAAAAATTATCTAATCTTTGCTCTTTAAGATATTAGTGTAGATTAGAAAACCTAACATTTATTTTCGAAGTTATTTTTTAATATAAGGTGCTAAGATTCATGATAATCTATAGATAGATATTCGTGAAAGTTACACAATAAGTTATTGTAACACTTTTCAGCATCATAAATTTAAAGGGCCCTTTATATACAACGTATGAATTGAACAAAATAAGGTAAATAAAAGTGTACTTAAAAACGTAGCGAGATCATGTCTAGTTTATTATGGAACGTTATTATTAAAGAAATAGTACAAATTTAATTGAATTTCGAAAAAAAGATTAAATACAGTTTGTCACAGGTATATCAAAAACACCGAATTACAATGTTAATATTTAAATTATAACTTAATAGTATCTTAAACATAGATGTAAGGATATATAAAACAATCGTCAATTTTTTTTTAAGTTTTATGCATGTTTTATTTTGTATTTAATATTGTATGTAATATTTATATAGTAATAATGTATGTGTATTGTATATCTAATTTGTATGTTATAATTTAATTGTATGTTTGTCCGCTACAATAACTTTCTAACATTATAAACAGTGACATAATAAAACAAATGTAAAGACCTAAGTGAACCGAGACCCCATGTCTGTGCGTCGTAACACATCATTAATCTCTGATCTATGTGACATTTAATTACCTAAAACACCCATATATTTGGGATTCTTCCGTTCCTTGTCTTATGGGAGATGTCTTTACTATTACAATGTTGATATTACCGTTGGACATGCAATTCGCAATTCTAACTCGTTTAGTTAAAGTTGATTTCGTTTCTTATTCGTTCTTCATATACGAGTAATTAATGTTGTCTCTCTTATTGCTTCACGCCTAAGATTTTATTGTTTCCCGCGTAGTTTATTGAAAGTCGACTATATATTTATATAGATATGTTTATATCTCACATGTGATATATATATATATATATATATATATATATCTGCAGGCAAAACTGATCAATTGTATATTTGTCAGAAACAGAGTTATTGAAATTACTAAAATTAAATGTAAGGGCGGTGTAGTTTATAAAAAAAATTACCATGTCTATGATCTTGTTCTGTTGGACTGCATTCTATATGACGATTACGTAGCACATAATGAACAAAAACATCCATGGTTGGACGAAGACCTCATCTAAGGATCAGACCTGACGTCGGTCTAAAAATATAAGCCACTCTACGAAGAAGCAAAGGATTCGATTTAAGATAGATGTACTAAATAATTATATTACGATAGTTACGTTTCTGAATTATACTAATTATACTAAACAAAGATAATTTTTTTTTTAATATACATTATAAGCAACTTTATAATATCTTCCACAATGTGAAGCCACGCAGTGACATTCTTAAAAAGTTCTGTTAAGAATCATTTCAGTTTTAAAATGAGCTCTTATGCTGATTTCCGTTGCAGGCATCCGCGGAGTGTGGAGTGCTTGACAAATACCAGGACATTTCACAGTCTGGCGATCACCTTTGTGGAATAAAAGCGCACACAATGCATTCAGTATTTTAGCCGCACGCGGACTAATGTTTGATATTTGTTGTCGGATGATACTTAGAAACTTTACATGTCATTCAAACAGTCACATGAATTAAGTCTACGTATCTCGTCTCGTGTGTGTATTGCCAGTTTTTCCAGAGAAAAGATAAAAGGCAAAAGTAGGAAAAATAAAAGAAGAAAGTGGAAAAAATTTAATTGATTCTTTGGATACTGAACCGTGGAAATATTATTTCAATACATAAGCGTCGACCTCACGGAGGTTTTATAATTACTAAACCAGTGTACAAGCACAAACATACGCAAAAGTTTTAAACTAATCACTATTCTCTTGAGGACGTTCATGAAAAGAGTGAACAAATAATAAGTAGACAGAAAGGTAACACCATGATAGTCCTATCATAAACAATTATACAGTAATAAATTGTTCCACTTTTTAACTTCCGCACAATGAATGATAATGTTATAAATTTATTAACAAAAACAAAACCTACTTAAAAATCACACAATTCTGTTCATAAGTAATTTATAGTCACGGTACGTCTCATAAAAAATACACTAAACCTAAACAGGACTTGTCGTAAGTCTACCAATATATCAATTTTCGGTACATCTTCGGAAACCAAGGTTAATGTCATTTAAAATTAAATGGGACCTAATTCTAAATATCACCTCTCATATATAACCAATCGGCCCAACTTTGTACGTACTCTCGAATACCGAAAAACTGTCTTGCATTTCTCAACGCAATAAAAGAAAGAGGGATTGTCCATCCGAAGAATCCTACTTTGAGGAATTTAAAAACTGTATAACGAACATAACACGAATAAAAACTCTACGGTATGTGAAATTAATGAATAAAATAATAAGCTACAATCGTCTCTTGATTTTACTGCGCATAATTACCAAGAAATAATAAGCAAAATAACACACATTGAAAACATACGAAAAAAAATTCATTATTTGGCACTAAATGTAAATAAATTAGAGAAAGGGAATCACTTTGAAATAAGTCCTAATCCTAGTTTTGAAGTCAAGGCTCTACTGTAATTGTGTCACAGAAGAGTATTCAATAAAGCATATTTATTTGTTTAAATTTCGATATTCTGAGGTAACAAGCACAAAAAAAATTAAGCGAATTGAGAACTTCAGTCTTTTTTGAAGACAGAAGTTCTCAAAGAAATTGCCTTATTTCATTGACTTAAATGAAGGCAACACTGAAACCGAACTTATTTCTCCAGTATGCTAACTTCTCCTGATATTTTTTTATCGATTCTTTACAGCGTCTAATCCACAAATCATTGCACAAAATATAGAAGCTGCGACGATATCTTGCTTTGAAAAATGACCTGAGCCTCGGACGTTTATTTGATGTCTACAGCGAACGCTGACAAATGTTTCTCTGGCGACACGGATACTTCCCGCACGTTTAATATTTTCAAATTTAACATGCTATGTAAAACTTTTGTGGTCATGTAATTTTTATTATCTCGCTAATATCTATAATTTTATGGAGTAGATAAGTAGCAATGTATATTCGTTCTAGTTAAATTGTGGTGTTTTTCTGTTATAGTTTTGAAATTCTGTCAATGACGCCTTTTCCATATCTTATCTGACAATGATTTTATAATAATTGACTTCCCATTAAGACGAGGATTGAATTATGTATTTCTAATTGCATTCAAACGTTCTGACTCCATAAGGTTACTGTCTACTTACGGTTTTGGCATACTGAAACATAGAGAGGCTGTTCGAATTCAGTTAGAATTTCTTTATGTGACTATCGCAAAAATAATTTACCGTAGGTAGATACAAGCAACATCCATTAGAGTATCATTCCAACAACCCTTTTCAACGTACAATTCCGCTTGCAATCGTAAATTTATCTCCTAAGCTATTAGTTCGATAAAATTCAACTAAAACGATAAATATACCAGACTTTGACTGATCGCCGGTTTCCCTACCAAAGAATACATTAACCAATTTAACTTTATAACTCCATTCTTACATGCTACTCAATCAGTGCCACTATTATTTACCGCATAAAGCTTAAGATGAGTTAGCAACTTTTTTAACGTATAAGAAGAAAGTTTGTAAAATTTTTGTATCTGTGTCACTTGGGAACATTTTGTCCGAAACTAAACTTATTTACCGGCGCCCACTGAATAAAACATTGGTATAAGAAAGATATAGAGAACAAATCGAGATGGGTGATTCATTGTGTTTTTTCTCGATAGTTATTAATGATTTCTGCACACGATTTAGTTCTTCTGTGGTGTTTTTGTTATTATATCATATAAACAAAAATTAAATATTATGTAATTTTTAATATATATATATATATATA
>DWLR01005857.1:0-10571 GCA_018246295.1 Papilio alexanor hazarajatica
TCCTTTACATCACATCCCCCTTTTTCTAACAAAATAAATCACGGTTTCTATACTCTTACAACAGTTACAATAATCAATTTAAACTAAGTTACATAGTCAGACAAATAACTAGTAGTCTCAATTGCTAGAACTACATATTAATATTGTTTGATGAAAAGTTGTATCTTATAAAGTTTTCGGTTGGTTTTAAAAATTAGTGTAAGGAAATTCACCATCCCAACAATGAGATGACCAAACTGGTAGCTAGTTCTTTGAACTTAAACTTCTTCAAGAGTTATTAACCTCAAGAATTCCAGTTTCAAAAAACTTAGCTTCAGTTCGTTTTGCGTATAATGACGCTGTTACTGATGGCAAAATTTTCTGTACTAATGATCAAAAATTTTCGTCACTAACGACACACAAATTAGTTATGAAAAATTTACTACTCTTTAGCGTTATTCCGATGAGACGTGTCCTTATTAGGTTGAACTAAGCCATCGAAGTCAAATATAAAAAATAAAAATTAGTATTAATATCTTTATCTGTAAAACTAGAAAATTAAATGGATTAAGTAACTTTTTTCAGAAGCTTCTTTGATTCGTCGTAGTTTATCAGAGAAGGAAACTAAAAATGAGGATTTTAGCTTCCTTTAGCGTACAATTTTTGAGGTTACAGAATTCCAAAATAGCGTTGTAAGTTGAAGCCCTTATATGATTCCTGATACGTTGATTGAAAGTTGAAAGTATTCTGGACTGGTAATTTAAAAATTAGTTTATTACGTAAAGTGTACATAAGAAATTTTCAAATCTGATTGGAACTTAGTAGGATCATCGCTTTCAAACAAACAAATTATCAAGATTTATTATATAAGTAGATAGGAAAGGTTTGAGCCGAATCCCTGGTAAAAAACTATGAGCATACAAAAATATATAGTACGTACCCCTAGTCACTTCTAGAAATAGAACAACAGGTATCTTCAGTTAACAACGAACTCACAGAAGTGTTTGTATGTTGAAAAGCGGACTGATCAGATTAGCGACGCGTTGCCAAAAAGAGACCTATACTAATAAACTAACTTAGTAACTACAATAAATAACAATTATTACTCAAATTATATTATTGCCCGACTGCACTTATATATAGTAAAATGAGTCTTATTGCTTTCGTTGAAGAACAACACCGAATCCGATCCTCCACATCGCCACCACCACCACCACCTCAGCCTGATTGTCCACTGCTGGACAAGGCCTCCCCCATTGATCGCATCATTGGAGGGAAAAGTGCCATAATCGCCACGCTCGGCAGGTGTGTTGGCGATCGCAGTATGTTCCACCGTACTAAGTAAAGGACGCTGCTGTCCGTCCTCCGGTGGTCTTTACATGCAGACTCAAGACAAACAGACATGTTCATTCACAGAAATGATTGTCTTGGGTGGGAATCGAACCCACGACCTGCGGCGAGAAAGGCAAGTGTGTCTTACCACTGCGCCAACAAGTCAGTTACACACCAGACCTTATTATATTTCGCGTTAGGGATACACCTGAACTTTTACGCTAAAATTCGTAAATTCCAAAACACTTGAGGAAACCAATTTATTTTCACATCGCCTTATAACGTTATTACATTTTTTTATGGAAGAAGGTAGCAAACGAGCAACGGTACTTTAATGGACAGAAAATGGGATAGACAGAACAACAATATTTCATTTTCCTATAAGACCCCCCCCCCCCGTCAAATCCACGTCCCCTTCCGATCCTCTCCTTATTAGAAAAGGGTAAGAAAGGGAAGAGGACTAGAATTGGACCTCCGGCACCTTACACATCACACGGAACGCAGAACAATTCCACTTCACACCTGTCTTCTGTGAGGTCGTGGTATTACACCGGTCGAGCGGGTCATTCGTGCAACGGATGTAATTCTAGATGTAAGACTCTACCACTGTTAACTTATCTTAAAATTTCTATAAAATTACAAAATTTCCAAAGAAAATATAAAATAGTGTATGGCTGGAAAAATGGACTTGGAATAGTTGGTTGATAGAGGAAAATAAAGTAAAGAAAATATTGAAATCAAATAACCACAAAAATTACAATTCGTTTTCTTCGGTAGTTAAAAAAGTTTCTTTACACTTTTTTTTAATAAGATTAGCTTAATGTTTTATTTTTTTGTTAACAATGCGTTTTTGAAAAAAAAAAACCATTAATCAAGCCCCTGCCCTACATAGATTTTGATAAATGTTAGAAATCGTATCACTAAAAGCAAAACTTAATAGGTACATTTATTTAGAAAACTTTGAAAGCATTAATGCCTCGTTGAATAATGCTCACAAACATAATATGGACCAACTGATCAAAGATGCGTGCTTCCACTAGGTTTGGACGACTTGAGCAAACACTGATCTTCCAAAATCAGGTTTCCGTTTAAAATTTCCAATTCAGGACTGGAGTATGTACATTAATAGATGTAGCAAAGAATAAAAAAAAACAATAATTTAAAGCACTAACATTTATTCCAGAACTATGTAACAAAACAAAAATATGTAAATTAACCAAACGAAATTATACTACTAACAAAACAGGGGTGTTTTTGTAGAAGCATTGAATAGTTTTAGTCATTGTGTCAATCTTGTTGGGCTCTTGGTTCTTGTTGCAGGTTTCCATCACTTTCTGCACGGTGTCTTTGTGTTCATTGCCTTCGAAGAGACCGAGGAGGTCATCATTCAAGTGGCCGTCTTCATTGGCGTAGTTGGATTTGGTAGCCAGACAGTACGCGAACTTCTTGCTGTCGGGGTCTGAGCCGAATTTAAGTTTGAAGAAATTGTCATACACCTCTTGGCTCGCTCCAGTTTCCTTAAGGCAGTCCGATGCTGCTGACTTGACCGCATCGAGGACGATAGACGGCAAGTGGATGACGGGTCTCTGTAAAAGGTCTCTTATATACAAACTTCGGAGCGTAGATATTGTATAAATATCTGCGTAGAAATTTTTCGAAGTAGTAAACCGATTAGAAGTAGGAATTTATTTCCCTGTTTGGGAACGTTTCTATTAGATATTTGAAATACTAAGAGTACATAAGCTTATGGCACCGAAGACAAGACTATGTGTAGGTATCGTGAGTAGAAAAATGCGTAAAATGCAACAACATTCAGTTAGTTACCAAATTATTTTTGTTGCCAAATAACTTGAAACAAATGTATTTTACGCATAAGCATAATTATAATTATAATAAGCATACATTTTAAATTAAAGTCCTATTCTCAAAGTTGACTCTTAGCTTACATAATCTATCAAACTGATATTAGCATGTCCTTTGAGTGACATTGAGCCTTATGAAATAGAAACGCCTTATGAAGAAGAAATTAAACTGGCTAAATAAATACTTCTAAGTTTTACGGTAAAAAATAACATTTACTAATGTCGGCTTGGTGGTTATTAATGGGCGATATATTTATTTTATGGAATTATTTGTATTTTTTTTTCAATCGCAAGGCCAGTTACTTTCTGCAAAATAGGAATAATCCAGCACTGTCTTTTCTTAAAATATATTGAACGAAATAGTACATGTACTCACTGAATCATCGCCGAGGGCGGACACAGATAATAGAGACAAAACAACCACAAAGAACAACATGGCGGATGAATGTATTTGCTTGAGATCCTACTGACTCCAATTGATGCTGCTGAATGATGTTTGTCTCGGGGCTGTAGTAGTATTTATATCAAGAAGCACATAAAATGACTCAAGGCAACCTAGAAAACCTTTACTATACATTGATAAAAAGTGACTTAAAAAAAATTGTAACCATAAATTTCGATCTTCTAGTTAGTTATTTAGAAAAAAATGTTTATCCAATTTATTTAATGCGATTTCTCCATTGTGAATGCTAATACATACGTTTGTGACGCAAGTGAAACGCATTTTAAATATATCCATATTACTTTACTTACATACCATTTATTTTATTCAGATACTGGACATTATAATAGGCAGATATAATAATTTGTTAGGGTAATTGGTATGTGTTCGACTCAGGCTGCTCTGCAATAATTTTGATTGCGTTTCATTATTCATTCATCTTTACTCATCATTTTGAAAAATGTTTTGCAGATTAATTAAAATATTAAAGCAATTATAAGTTTGTATCAAAGGAGCAGAAAGAAAATATCATGATGTTTACCCAATTACCAAATCCTTACTAATAATAAATAAATAAATGTAAAATGTTCGTTGGTTTGTTTGTTACGCTGTGATGCCTACACAATTAAAGCAATCATAATGAAATTTTGTCACTTTCTCCGTAGCTTTAGTGATTGTTGCCGATGATAATAAGTTAGCATGGGTCATTTACCATCACATCAATACTATGTAACTACATATTGCCCCTTTTTTTGGAATTTGAACCCGTTGCGTGTCCGTTACCATTACTAACTATAGCAATTGTCTAAATATCAATAAATGAATATGTTATTTAGAGTCAGATTGTATTAAGTCAGTAAGTTTTGCAATAAATAATAATACGTCAATGTCTGTCTGATTGGATGCAAATAAGAAATAATTACAGTATAATAATTATGTAGCATAATTAATATCGTAGCTATATAATTCCTAGTTAAGGTATGTTAGGTTTCACAATCAACGTTTCCATTAGAAATTATACGAAAAGCAAAAAGTGTGGCTTGTAATAATTTTTTTATGATTGATTCGACAAGAAAGTTAAGCCAAACTTTATTAGAAATAATTAAAAGTAATGAAGTATAATTAATTAGCAGTTTTATATTAAAAAAGTTACACTAATAAGATGTTCCCGCGCTTATCTCAATTGCTGATGTAAAAAAATCATCATTTTATGACTTCTGCTTAGCCCTCTTGGCCAAGAACGTAAATATTGGCATAAATTTCATCAATTTGATACAACACAGCATTTTCTTTTATAAAAAAATCATACAATTAATAAGTATTACAACTAAGTAATTTGTTATAAGCTTGTCCTTTCGGTTTTAGCCTTTATGTCGAATGTCATATTCATTGACACAAGGAAGGTTCTATTCATTGACACAAGGTTCCTCGATGGAAGTCAGAATAAAACCCTTTGGTTTGTCCCACGTTACTACAGCACTACACTGGAAAACTGGAGTTAATATTTTTGCCAGTTTCCCCAAGTTATAAAAACCTTTAATAAGTTACTCCTAGTGCTTCATCTAAAATTAACTTTTAACGACAAATTCAAAGCTATTGTGGCATATTAATAGATGCTAGCTGTGGACCAAGCTTCGCTATGCGCTTTCAGATGTCATCGTAAGATCGTATTTTTTTTTTGGAAGATATTTTAAAACTCGATTAAAGACATATTATAGCGTTATGTTACGGAAATGCCAACATTTGTTTGCATTCATTGATAGAGGTGCCTGAGAGATAGCATTTTAAAAATTAGTTTTTCTTATAATTCGTACTACCATAAGATACATACCTACATATACATATAAATTAAAAAATAAAACCGTATCTAAATAAAAAATCATACAAATCGTTAGTGCCGTTACGAAGATAGCCAATTAGTATTACCTTAATATATAGTATTATGTATTACATAGATAATATGTGTGGTGGTTCCATGTGAACCAAATCGAATGCAAGAAACATTTCTAACACTTGTAATTACAAGTTTTGTACAATCTGTCAATCTCTGTCAGTTCACCAATACGTGTGTCCTGTTTATTTTACTAACACTAATAAGTACATGACCCCCCCTCCCCTTATACCCCTTCAATCCTGTTTTTTGCGATAAAATGTATCATATTTCATTTCCAATGGTCAAATCTATCGTTTTACCAAATTTCCTCAAGATCTGTTTAGTGATTTAGGCGTAAAGGCGTAACAGAAAGACATACAGACAGAGCTACGTTCGTATTTATAATATTAGTAGGGATTCCGAAGAAAGAAAAAGTAACTAACTTATATATTCAGTTCCTTTTTAAATTAAGTATTACTAAATAAATAAAAAATTAAGTAAATAACTATTTTATTGCCAGAAAAAAAAAACACAACCTAATAAAGTGCATAATAAAAAAGAAACAGTTATCTTGAATTACGTCCATTTTTGCCATCGGCTAATCACTTAATCACTGCCAAAATATCACCTTAAATCTTAGGACGTCCTTAAAGATATGGAGTCGATATTTGACCTTTTAGAGCTAAGTGACGGTTCAGATTTAGCATTATTATACAGTTGATTAAATAACTAATCAAATTTTACTTAAATCGCCACATATTTTAGTGAGACGGAATTTTTTTTACCCAATATGTGATAGACTTCTTAAAAGATAAAGATTATCCAAGGATACTTTATTACTTTTAAATAAAAAAGGAAAAGAGAAAAAAAGAATACATTTTGAAAATCCTGATAACAGGTCTGAATATTAATTTTTAAATGTACCAAATCCTATTTTTTATTATTTTATGACATCTAGCGACCTAACGAAGCAACATTGTAAAAAAATTAAAAGTTAATTTTTTGACCCGCCTTATAATAAACACGCAATCCCATACAACTAGCATCTAGTCTAGCCTAAGTAGAACCATGATCAGCCCATTTGACAATATATATCGAAGATCAAGTTACATTGGCAATCTCAAAATGTCTATTTTTAACTTTATCTTTTAACCACCGTCATTTTATAGAATACTAGCGGACCCGACAGACTTCGTTCTGTCAAAAAGATTTGAAATGTGGCAGTTTTTTGTTCCTACCTATTTTATAATCGGCGCAAAAAATTCTCCTGAACAGAACCGTCACCCTGACGATAGGGCGGTGTGTGAGGTTCAGCTCGGGTGACCAAAGTATCTTCGCTTCCACGAACTTTGGCCACCCTTCTGTGACCCACTAAAAACCCCGACTGGGATGTCTGCTAGAGGGCTTCAAACTAAGAGGCGAACTTAACGTTCAAACCTGATTGGAAAATGATCTAAAGGGACAGTAGGAACCTAAAGGTGACAAATATTTAAAAATTGTGTGCCTCAATGACAAAATAGAGATAGACGGGTTATTAACCGACATGATTGTATTTAAAAGTGGCACAAGTCTACGTCACGGAACGCGCGACGCGTCGTGCCTGATCGCGCCGATTTGGCCCGATCGTGACCAAATGTGAGGCAATTACCAAACTTTTCGTTGCCATTTTAAAGTGGGTATGGCGTATCTATAACTTTTAAAACATCTTATTGGTGCCTCGCTCAGATAGTGAAGATAATGATCTGCAAAGGAAGTCATGGGGATTTAATAAACATACCTACAATAATCAACAACTTATTACAACACACAAACTCATCTATTCTGGTTATGTTTTTGTGATGGCATAGTTTATAATTGGTACATGCTGTAGTTACCTTTTTCATACACACACTATCCACCCACAACACACAATCCACCTGAACAGATAAGTTTGCGATACAATACATATAAAATCATGAACCTGTATTAAAAAATAATGAAATAAAACGTATATAAGCATTTAAAAGTAAGTAATCGCTTTAATAACATTAATCAAGTGAATCATAATTATTAACAAAAATCAGTTTTATTTTCATTGTAGTGCTTTGTGATATACGATGTTTTTTGTTTGATTACCTGGCGCATAGACAAATAAATCTGATGGTTTTCCAACACGGGAACAGGCAACATACAATTGACCATGTGAGAAACATGGGTTTTCTAGATTAATACCACAAACACATAATGATTGCTCCTGGGACTTATTTATGGTCATAGCAAAAGCAAACCGCACTGGAAACTGTAGTCGTTTAAACTCAAATGGTACATCAGTCGGAATCATCAGTTTGGCAATTATTCTAGTATTAATTAAATTTAATTTCCGGTGTTATCACGTTATTTAATTTAGGAAGCAGTTATATAATATAAAAACTTGTATGACTAATTAACCTATGCATGAAATTATATTAAAAGAAATTTCAAGTCAAAAGGTCAAGACGCGCAATGTTTTTTTTTTGCTTGCTAATTATTAATTCAGAATTTGTAAGTTTTTTGCTTGGTCAACAAATTAGCAATAATATATAAATACAACGTTTTCGTTATTTGTTCATTCATTGTTAAGTCTTATAAGTGTAAAATAGTAATAAAAGTTATAATAGAACAATGATTTACACAGTTGTCCTTATCATGGTAGCTTTTGTCTTGGGCACAAACTGCTCGCCGGTAAGCGTGTTATAATTTTTAATAACATTTCTTAATTTGTATAGTTGTCGTAGTATTTTCGAGGGGAAAAGGGAAGAACGAAGAAAGTGTTTAGCTTAAAGATCTTTAAGAGCTTAAGATCCTACCTTCCATTTATCGGTATCTCACGTGCAGTGAGGTGAGATTAACCTTGGTTATAAGATGCTAAGAACTCTACTTATGCCATTACTTCGTTTAAATTGTCGAATTGTGTGGCGATCAAGCTTTACCTTGCTCAAGGGATCGGATTCGGATCTCAACTTAGGCTGTTTACTTAGTGCGCATACAAGGAAGTCCGAGAGGGCCAGGCCTCTACATGATTAATATTATCGAGTTTTTTTCTTGCGCATATAAAAGTTTGTATGTTTATATATTAACTGTAGAATGAATGTTATTGTTTAACCAATGCAAACTACCATACATTTCATTCGTGGTGAACATATCAGTGGACGGACCGGTTGGCGTGGTTAGTAAGATGCGTGCCTTACACACCGCAGGTCGTGGGTTTGAGTCCCATCGTGCATACAAACATTTGTGTGCAAAGACACGTCTATTTGTCTTGTGTCTGAATGTAAATACCACCGGAGGACGGGCAACAGTGTCTTTTTCTTAGTTCGGTGGAAATACTGCGACCGCCAATCCGCCTCCCAAGCGTGGCGATTATGGCACATTTTCCCCCAATGATGCGATCAGTGGGGGAGACCTATATCCAACAGTGGATGATCATAGGCTGAGATAGATGGATGGACTTCAGTGGACAGTCTCGTTAAACTAATTTGTACGATAAAATTAAGTTAAATAAAATCTATAATAACAAACAATAGAGGGATTGTAGGAAAGAACTGTTTTTTTATTTAAAAAAAAAGTAGCAGTAGCAAGAAAGGATGCCTCAAGTATAGACTGGGGTCCATTATTAAATTGTATTTTGACGAAATTTTGACGAAAAGGTTGCAATATTTAATGTGGTAATTACTGGGTTATACGATAGACATGTGCCAGTGAAAAAGGTAAAGGTTAGGCATCCACGTGCTCCTTGGCTTTCTGACCAAATAAAAACAAAAATGTTAGAGAGAGACAAGGCGAAGACAAGATATAAAAGGATACCTAACGACAACAATTGGTCGGCGTATAAATCTCTCAGAAACCATTGAAATCGTTTGTGCAGAGATGTAAAAAGTTACATAATTCAATGAATAATCTTGATTCCTCTAAAGTCTGGAAATTCTTAAAATCTTTAGGAGTTGGTTTACGTAGTGGCGAAGTAAGTCACAATAAACCAAACCTTAATGAACTTAATGAATTCTTTTCTAAACCTCCATTCTGCTTAAGTGAATCTACAAAGCAAAATACTCTATCATTTCTATCTTCTATACAACATTCTTCGTATGCACCTTTTACCTTTGATCAAGTTACTGAAGATTATATTCGTAAATCTCTCTCTTCTATTTCTACTAAGGCTATCGGGATAGATGGACTTCGTTTAATAATGTTTGAATTAATACTAGATGAACTTGTTCCCATCATCACTCACATTATAAATTACTCGCTAGAAACATGTCATTTTCCAACTATTTGGAAAAAGGCCAAGGTCATACCACTACCTAAAAGTCCTACACCTAGTTCCCCATCCGATTTTCGCCCTATATCCATACTACCAATCTTATCTAAGGTACTCGAGAACACGGTAAGGCATCAGTTATCCTTTTTCCTCACGTCTAACAGCATACTAAGCCCGTACCAGTCAGGTTTTCGCCCAAATCATAGCACTGTAACAGCTCTCATTCACGTCTCAGAGGACATTCGTCTTGCTATTGAAAAAAAGCTCCTGACTGTACTCGTGCTGTTGGACTTTAGTAGTGCTTTTAATTCTGTAGATTTTGACGTTCTCCTTGGCATAATGTCTTCTCTTAATGTTTCTTCTTCTGCCCTTAGTTGGTTTCGTTCCTATCTCCAGGGCCGCTCTCAGTCAGTCTTCTTCGAAGATGAATCCTCAGATTGGTGTAATCTCACGGCGGGTGTACCACAAGGTGGAGTATTATCTCCTTTACTATTCTCCGTTTTTATAAATGCTCTCACAAATGTTATTTCTTCACGCTTCCATCTCTACGCTGACGACTTGCAGGTATATCGTCATTTCAGACCAGAAGATATTATAGAAGCAGTTGACATCATCAATGCTGATTTAAATCGTATATCTGATTGGGCGAAGTCCTTTGGTCTTTTAGTGAATCCAAAAAAGTCGCAAGTTATAATTATTGGAAGCACCTACAAAGTTAACAGTATTAATCACGAAATGTTACCACCTGTCTTATACGACGGCTTCAATATTAATTACACAAGCACTGTCAAAAATCTGGGGGTTCAT
>DWLR01005858.1:0-10569 GCA_018246295.1 Papilio alexanor hazarajatica
ATAAAACTTTGGTTCTAAAAACACCTGGCTAAAGTACATTATGAAATAAACACAATAACTTAGCATCATATTCGTAGCTTAGAGGGATGGGCACGGAGGACACATTCCTGGCAAATATCTCCTGTTTATTTTACAGTTTTGTTTATATCGCCTTTCTTTACTATGTGGCAAATCTAGTATTTAACAACAATAACAAATAAACATACAATAATTTAACATCACGTTCGTAACTCTCTAGGTTAGGCACGGATGACAGATCTAGACTTGGCACGTTTCTAGCATACATATCTTGTTTATTTTTCATTTTTGCTAGTTTTACAATCGCCTTTCTTAACTATATGACCAATCTAGTATAACTTTCTTTAAGGCGATTCCTCCTATCACTGTTACTTCTGCAAAGTAAGAAGGAATACCAATGCATGCCACTCTTTCCTGACTTTTAACTTGCCCAAACCACAAAAATTATCAATAGAAAATATTTCATTGTTTTTTTGTTTGTGTACGAATATTGCCATAGCGGGTTGCTAGCCAATAAATAATATGTGAATGTGATGGAATGAGTAAACTTAGAAACTATATGAACCTTTAACTGCAGGCGTACCAAGGCCAAAAGTGACGTGGTATTTGGAGAACGTCGTGATAGATGACTCATACGAGCAGCATCCCGACGGCGTGACTATTAACACACTCACCTTCCCCAACGTGGGTAGGCAGCACCTCAACGCCCGCCTCGTCTGCCAAGCCTCGAACACTAATTTAGCACCGCCGGAAACGAAAGTACTTATTCTGGATATCAATTGTAAGTATTTCAACAGTTTTATTAAATTTTCTAGCAGGTATAATTTCTGATAAGTTACGGCATCAAAGTGGTATATACCTTTAAATTGAAAGTATATTTATGTAAGAAAAGTTATTTAGCAAAATGTTTTTCCTTCTGTTGTGCTCCTTTTATTATTTTAAAGCCTAATAATTTATAATGACATTCTTTCCCTCTTTGTATAGCGCAGTAAGGGATAAAATAAAATACTTTTTCTAATATTTATTTATGCATTTAAATCCAATAATTTTAATATGTATCCCCAGAATTTCGAGTACCTTATAAAAAGTATAGTTTTGCACGAAGTAACATGTTTGAACTCCTAATGGTACACAGTTTCTATTGACTCTGAGAATTTTTATCATTTTTAGCGACGAAAAGCTAACAGTGTTTTGATTCTATTTGAGTCTAAGCCAGGTTTATAAAATTTATTTCCATAATAAATTTGCGCATCGAAGCTATAAAATGTTTGAACTAAGTAGAGGTATAGATGTTCGTTTTAAGTTTTACAAGGCCCATTGATTTCACACTTTCTGCCATTATTATAGCAGAGCCAATATTATGCAGTTCCCTCATCTTCCTTCAGTTTTCATTAAAGTCCAGGAATAAATATGTATTTAATATAAAGTAATTCTTTCAAATGAAAACATCATTAAACATTTGAATATAATCTGAATTACAATTTAATTTACATGATTATTTTAAGTTATTAAAAGTTACGAACGGAAGTAATTAGTGAGGTAACACAAATATAACATGCTGTTAATTAGTATTCAAATATATAACCTGAAACATAACCATCGTGCCACGCGGTGTAATAAACTTATTCACGACACTTAATGTCATAGCAACTGACGGCTAACAGGATTATGATCGATTATGTGTTTAAAAGTGTTGTACAACGTTAAAGACCTGACTTCACGCCTCAGATGTTGACTTTTATAGAGTTTATATCATTCAAACTATACCTTTATTGTCAAAGATTAAAATACAACAACAAACAACTTTGAGTTATTTGTTGTATTTAAGATTGAATTACAGTGTTGTTTGTTGTTATTGGCAAAATTTATTTCTCGCACTACTGATTGAAGTCAAAATTGCTTTATGTTGTAGTGAAACCTATCACCGTGACTATACTGACGAAAGAGAAGCAAGTGTCAGCCGACAAGAGGTATGAAGTGGAGTGCAAGACGACCGGCTCGCGGCCCGAGGCGACCGTCACTTGGTGGAAGAATAATAGACAACTCAAACGGATGGCGAAAAACGTGAGCAACGCCTTTGTCTATCTAGACGTTTCCATTGTCTTAATTAATAGATTCCTTTCCACTTTTTCTGAAGCATAATGACTGTGTCTTCTTGTCCTTCATTGTTTGTGCAATGTTTTTGCGAATATAAGGTCGTTACTGCGGCTTTTTTCGCGATGTCGTCTCGCGTTTTTGTTGCTTTCTTATCGCTTTGTTTCCTTTTTGCAAAACTTTCAATGGAGAGTCGCTTTTTGAAGTCTTTGTTTTGAGAGCGACTTTTTTTAACGCTTCTTTATTTTTAATGATTTATTTTACTTTTGTGTACAATTGTAACTTTTTATTTATGTTGTTTTTAACAGTTTTTATTTAAGTAAAACTTTTAAAGATCGTTTTTTGGAATTCTGTGAGGCCATCCATTTGCTATAAAAGAAAGAAACTAATGAGCAAGCACCTGATGTTTAATGACTAAATAATAAAGTAAAATAAAAGAGTAAATCCAGATTAAGCAATTCAATAGGGATGTAATGGGATATCTAAGGAAAAGGAGAAAAGGAAGAAGATATGGGACAAATAGACAATTATATGTCTCTCTCACTACACGCAATGCAGCCCTGCAATTTTTTCTGCAACCTTATGTCCTTGTCTTAGAGTACTATATCTTTTGTCAGTTTTCTGAGAACAACGAGACACTGAGCGTGCTAAGCCTGGTGCCGGCCGTAGAGGATGACGGGCGGCAACTCGCGTGTCGCGCAGAGAACAAGCACATTCCCGACTCCGCCATCGAGGACAAGTGGAAGCTCAACGTGCACTGTGAGTATACTATGATTTAACAGTACCAGAGTCAGCCGCAGTTGCAGCATGGGCCGGCGCGAGCGAGAAAGCACCGCGGCCTCCCAGAATACAGGCACGTACTTTAATAATGGAAAGAAATTATATATTGGAAAGAAATTGCTATGCTATAATATCAAATTTTAATGAGTAATATATTTTTAGAAACGTGTTTAACAAATCTCAGTCCATCAGTCACTGAATTTTGCCAAATAATATTTGCATTTTTAAAACACGATCAAAATAGCTCATGTTTATCAAAAAATAATTAAAAGAATTTGTGGCCTCAGAATAAGTTCAATGCTTTCGGAAAATATTTTAATAAGTCTCTGGAGATGACACGTTGGGGCACAAAGATTGAGAGTCGAACTTGTCTCGAGATAATCCTCAAACTCCGAAATATTGATATTTTTTTTCCTTCTCAACTTTATATTGCTTCAAAAATTTTAATCAAATACTCTTGTTGGATTGGCTACATCACCAGGATTATTATTTTTATCTTACGATGCAGTCACGAAGAAATGACGGTTGGATGTACTCTTTGTAATCCGGATATCGAAATTCTCAATCTTCTTCCTCCTCCATTTGAAATATGTATGCCTTATATACTCTTAATCTAATCGTTTGTGGGACTCCTAGATCCATAATATATCTTATAACTGCAGTAGCAGCTCAACTACAAGTTCTACTCGGAGCATTTGAGATGAAATCTCTTTAAAGATTTCATATTAAATGCAGTGTGGCACACACTGATTAACTCAAAACTTGGAGAAAACGAAGTAGGTACCTTCAAAGCAAACTTTTGTAACTTTCATTTAACTTACACGACAAATATAAAAACCACTATGGAGCTTGGTTCTCGAGTCGACAGAAGAAGATAAGATATTGATCAGACTAAGTTTGATTTTAATTAAAATACAACTACATTTGCCCTTCAAAATATCTTTTACAGGTCATCGATGGCTCGTTTATACTTTAATTGAGTCTGCACTAATTAATAACTATTTTAATTTTAAAAGTTTTACTTTTTTTCGATACAGTTAAACTTATTGTACTGTTGTAACGGGTGGCGAGATAGATGAGACAAAGTCTATTGATATACTGTAGATTTGTTCAGTATACACAATACAAGACACTAGTCTAACACTTCTAGCTACCAGGCATACAACTAACCCGTCCCACCAGGTGGAAGCGAGTAGTTTTATCGCCTAACTTTTAGTGTAGTCTTCCAACTAATCCGTCCCACCACGTGGAAGCAAGTAGTTGGTCGCGACTTGTGAAAAATCCGTTGCATCCAATAGTACTGTCCCACCAGGTGGAAGCAGCTACTTTGCCGCTGTGAATACTCGTAACAAGAGCACTGAGATAAATCTTATTAGAGAACTCAACCTAAAGCACATCACACTTTCATGGCGCGTTCTAAAATAATAGCAGTGCCATCTAGTTCACTTAATGTACATTAATCACTATTGTCTGCACAGTGGCGCCATCTATGTATACCATGCACCCGTTTCCGGCGTTACACTGTTTACTTTTATTGATCCTTTTTTACAAATTTTATGTTTCCAATATTGTTTTGGATTTTAAAAATAAATAAAATTTCGGTTTATAGAAACAGCAAATGAAATACAGATCTGTTAAGGATTTGATTAGAAATACGTATACGTTGGATGTCTCGAGCGCTTTTTATATAAAGATACGTCGTATTTCAAGTCACATAAATGAACAATAGGTTATCCCTGAGAGGATAAAGCATTTTAATCAAATCGTCTTGTTACAGATGTGCCTATCGTTGATCTCAAGATGGGATCCAATTTGAACCCTAACGAGATAAAAGAAGGGGACGACGTTTACTTCGAGTGCACGGTGAAGGCGAATCCCAAGACACATCGATTGGTTTGGTTTCATGACGTAAGTTTGTGGCTTCTTACCATTTACTTTACAACCATAGTATGTATTTCAAGTCTAAAGTCTCTTTAGCCTAAAACTTTAACTAGTATTAGAGTATTGTGAGTGAAGATTTGTCTATTATACACTTACGTATTACTTTAATGGAATTCCATAATATATATTAAACGCTGAAAAGTATTTTAGCTGTAAACGTATTATCTGTCAGGAGCTGATGATGTAATAGTCTCAATTTTATTAGAAATTAGGGTAGGTTTCTTTCAGTATAGGCAATGCTTATTAATTAAAATTGCTTAATTAAGCTTGATTTATTATTATAAGCAGCGGCATGCCATTTCAGATCAATTTAATACGACTTTTATACGATATGTTAAGCTCTAATCAAAATTTCCTAATCTTCCTAAAATTATGTATATATGTATTGCTTAAATTAACCATTGTACCAGAATAACCAAGAAATAACATTTTAAAGTTAAATTATACAAAAGTAACGCCGCGAACGCACTCACTGTGACACAAACTATATAAACATTTACGTAAATTTATATTGTTTTGTATTGTTTAACCTCTATCTCTCTCTATAACCGTTGTAATGTAAATGAAGTAAAATATAATGCGATAAAATTTTTAAATATTGTGGGAGATAATTTTTAGCATATCCCTCTTAGTCTTTAAACAGCGCGATGTAGCAATATCCAAGTATTCGCTGAAACGAGTCTCGTAGATCAGTTCGCAGTGTACCAGCTGCTTATTTAATTTAGTACTAACTAAAGTGTCGGCGTTACTTACGGCATATCTTGCGAACTATCTACCTAGTTAAATATATTCTTGACTTGTTTCACGAAATTGCCGAGACGGTTATACATCTTACCTTCTTCTTGTTAACGTTTAAACTGTTGTTTAATATATTTCTGTTAAAGTATAACTACTAATCTAAAAAGTTTTGCAATTTATCTTTAGATTAATAATTACAGTGCAAACTATAACGTCACTCGATTTAACGTAAAACTCCCTAAAACATCGAAATTGCTTGACTATGTTGATTTAGCCTGTTTTTTATACAGTAATACACTCTATATAGCGTCTCGCTCACTCTATTATACGACAACAATAAGGCATTATAAATTGTCAATTAGTATTTTCTAATTGGCCAAAATCGATAAGAACTGCAACTGTGTAAGTTGTTTTGATAAGTTGTTTGTAAGCTACCACCAAAATAAAATTGAACAAAACTTAAACGAAAACTACAAGTAAACTATATAGTCTTGGTAAAAAGAAGACTGCGTGGTTCACACTTACAAATATTTAAAATCATTAACAACACAGAGAAGTTAAGCAGCGAGTTTTTAGGTTGTTAGAATGCGTAGACTTGGCTTCCAAGCGTTTTAACTGTTTCCATTGTTGATAGAATACGGAGATCTTCCACAACGAGGCGCTTGGCGTGATCCTGAGTGCGCAGAGCCTGGTGCTGCAGAGTGTGACGAGGCGCGCGGCCGGCGACTACACCTGCATGGCCGCCAACAGCGAGGGCAAGGGCACCAGCAACCCCGTCACACTGCAAATACGATGTAAAATATATTTTTTTTTACATTTTGTTTTTTGTTAACAAAGGGGGAGTCTTATTTCGGAGGAATGTGTTGAATGCATAAATGAGCTTCTTGACGGCAAGCGCAGTCGGAGCCGCGAATGTGTGTGAGAGCATTCCCGTAGTCCCACCGACATGCGCAGGAGAAGCATTAAGGTTTTAGTCGGTGCAAGTCTGCTATAATCCCTATTTGTTCTCACAAGGGCGGATATTTATCTAGCAGGCTAAACAGCTATTATCAAAATCACGGCGTTATGTTCATTGAAATACACTTTTGTAATAAAAAAGCGCATGTGTATTTGTATCTTTATGTATGTATTCATATTATTATATTTGTATATATGCACATATGTATTAATTTTTTTATATATTGATTTTCCTTTTTAATTAGTGCACCTCTTTGCCTTTTCTTCTTTTAATGCGTAGTCGACTGGTATAAAATGCCTATAGGCATTAAGTCCGCCATTTGTACTTGTGTGCAATAAATTTTTTAAATAAATAAAAATAAATACATTTGTAATAAAAAAGTCACAATGATATTATTTCCGTAAAGGCACTTAACACCGCAAACTCTGAATCGCACTGCAGTTTCGAAGGTAATACCGGCAAATACTAGGCTGATGCGGAACTACCACCACACTCCCGCAAAGAGGCGTTGAGTGTGGGGCGAGAGCATTAGCGGATACATTGCCGCTCCCCTAAGTGAGAGTTATTTCGCCAGCTTACTCAACCCGCGATGCACATAACGTAATAAAATTTTACAGCGGACAGTAGCGACGCTCTCGGATAAATAAAAGCATTTATTGTTGTAATTTAAAGCAGTTTAACTATACAATTTATAACCGAGAACGCCTTACAATTTATACAAGAAAGGGGTCGTTTACTAAAATTATTAATTTGTTAAATTTATTCCATTTTATATCCAGAAAGTTATATTGTGACAATTCGTTTTGCCTTCTACGATAAATTTATTTTTATTGCTTACAGTTTCTCACGCTGTCTCGATTTATTTTAGTGTTGGAATTGTTCTTACAAATAAATTTATTTGAATCTTTTTAAACAAAATAAGGATAAAAAGAAATAATAAACTAACGACAATAAGGAGTAGGCATATCTAGTCTTTTTCAGTCAACTTAATGAAAGATACACCGCAGCACAGGTTCTTGTATTCACGAATACATATCGATGGTGGTGCCATATTAGTTAAATGTGATAAAAATATCGTTCTCATAATAATTATAACTCCGGAGTTTCATTTGCGCATTGCGGATACTTAATGCGAAGTTTATGTAACGCTTGAGACTTTTCTGTCAGATAAATAAAACAAAATAAACGGTCAGTTCAATAATTAGCATTAGCAATAATGTGCTGTAAACCGCTTGAAACGACGGGAATTAAAAAAAAAATTAAACGCTACAAAATCCGCAAAACTAGTTTAATTTCAATGTCTAATATTCGCGTTAATATGAGAAATGATTACAAAACACACTTTCATGTCGTTTTTTTTAAACACCAAATTTATAAATTCAGGAAGTGACAGTGGACAAGCTTAATGCCAAAATATACGCCATAGATTATCGCTTAAACGACAGCCATGTTTAATCTTATAACTAAACGTTGTTGAACACGTGAAACAAAATGCAATTTACCCGCTGAGTGGTTCAGGAACTCGCAGCGTCGGTTAACCAGATGTCTCTGGAGGCATTAATTTTCTAATTAAACTGCCTGCACACAGTAATTATCTTAGGGAAGGAACGTAGCCTCTTAAGCGCCAAGATTATATACTACAAAGTAAGCGCTCCATCAATCTCCACTCCTTCGATAATTTATTCTGTTGTTTTACGAAATTCCGGCCCTTCTTCTAACGCTAAGCCTCGGTGATGTTTGTGTTTAGTTTTATAACGAGCCCTTGTTAAACGTCGTATTGTTAGTATGGAATTGCTTTATTGGAGTTGGTTTTGTTGTTTTGAATAGTTTCTGGTTTAGTTATTGCGCTCATTGAAATCGTTTTATATTGTTCAATGACGATTGTTATTCAAAGTTATCGAGTTGATACACTGCGGTAATTTGTTTTGGAACAAAGAGAAGTGGTGAGTATTCATAATTGTATTAAATAGAGAAAACCATTTATAGCAGAATGTTCGAGTACTGCGTCTCTTAAATTTTAACATCGAATAGCCTCAGTTCAGAGGCTTCGAATTTTTTAAGTGGTTTATTTGATGAAATATTCACATCTGCAAAGGAAGGGTAAGCAAATCATATGATAACTTATAACTTAAAAGCAAAAAACGTTTGTCTTCTGAACAGCTAATTCAGCAGGCAAACCACAGGTTTCCACTAATATATTTATAGACACAACGATGCAAAAGAGCGTGCGTCTGGTCCGGTAAATCATCATCGCCATTTATTAAAAACCACAATAAAAATAAGGAGACGAAATATCCTTTACTAAGGCCTGCGACATCGCACTCCTTAAACAAGTGCAAAAGTTTTCTCTACTTTAACTCCACAATTTGTGAGTTATTGGTACTTTGTCCTTGAAGTGGTCCTTTCGTGTAACAGCAATGATACTGATCCGGTAATTAATTTATAAATTACCTTACGTACACAGACGCGCCGGTGTGCGCAGAGAGGAAGGATAACGAGCTGTACGGCGCGCTGAAGCACGAGACGGTGGCGCTGCACTGCGCAGTTGACGCCAATCCCGCGCTCGTCTCCTTCCACTGGACATTTAACAACTCCGGCGAACAGACGGACCTACCACCAAGGTATTAACTGTCGTACACAGACGCATCAGTGTGTACAGAGAGGAGGGACAATGAGCTGCATAACTGGTTAGCTTATTTAATCCACCAAGTTGCTAGGTTCTATAAATTTTTTTTTGTAAAAACAAAATTTTGTTATATTGCATTTGTCTTTCTCCTGGAGTATTTTAGTAAGAAACAATGAATATTTACTTCAATTAGTAAAGGAGGTATGGCCTTTTAAGGCGTTCGTCTGAACCGTTAATATCTTTTTTGCATTATCATTCCAAGAGGTTGAATAAAAATGATCGAAGCTTTTCAAGAAGGATTCTTTAATATGAATTCTTTATTTTGCGATGTAAGATACAGCACGTTTCCTTTTAATATAATAACCAATTCTAATTCAATTTGTTGCTTGTCAATTAGTTTGATATAAAAGTATTTTACATATAAAGACAAAACATACACCATATTTGCTTTTATTTTCTTATTGCAAAAAGTCTTCGTTCGTAATTTAAACTAAATTTTAATGAAGAGTGATTTGGATTAAATTAACAAGTTACTTCGAGGCCGTACTAAAATGTTTTTTTAATTATTAGAAATTAACAAGTACGAATTTAACCTGATATCAGCCACCACCAGCCTACCAAATGACTTTTGTAACAGTCGCAAGAGTAACAAATGCGTTGCTAATATTTGTAACAGGATGGCGAGGAGATAAGGATGAAGTATATTTTGTTAGATTATCTTTTTTGATATATCGTTAAGCGTTAAGAATGTCAAGCGTGTGAATACGTAACTAAATGACAACTTATTACAATATCACGATGCAGATTGTACAGCAGCCACGGGAACACGTCGACTTTAAACTACACTCCTACCAGCGACATGGAGTACGGAACGCTTGGCTGCTACGGAGAGAACTCGATCGGGCAGCAGAAAGTGCCCTGCCTATTCCAGTTGGTGATTGCTGGTAAGTTATGACGCTTATAGTTAATCTTATTCTACTGACAGCGCTGTAAGCTGAACCTCTACAGGAGGATGATGTTAAAAGTGACTTTGTATACTAGAAGGATTAATTTAAAGAATCAAGAAGTCCGTACGTCCGTCAGTACCTCTATGACACTTCGGGGAAGAATACAAATCGTATGACGCCGCACTCTCTAAAGTAGATACGTTAGAGGAGGTCACAATAGAACGGAAATACATACAAACATATTTACATACATACATATCCGCGACATTTACATACATACATGCAAGTCGGTCAAAAAAGAGGGTTTTTATTATTATTTTGCAAAATCCATAAAAAAGTACTTTAAATAATAAACAAGTAAAAAGATTCTTTTGAGTATGTGGTGGGGAGTAAATGGAATTATTTACTGGGAGCTCTTGCCAACTAACAGTACAATCACAGCTGAGATTTACTGTGACCAACTGGGT
>DWLR01005859.1:0-10569 GCA_018246295.1 Papilio alexanor hazarajatica
ATATATATATATACATACATATATATACATATACATATATACATACATACAAGCTCACATACATAACCGCGAAAAACATTTTCCTGCTAATAGTCGGGCAATAATAGATTTTTGATTATTTAAATACTGAGATAATTAAATGTACTGAAGTAGATACAACCGTTAACTTTATCGAGATGACAAATTGAAGATACTGATAGTCATCTTCTTACAAGCTACCACAACATGGAACTATTAATAAGGTGTTTCGTATAAAGAGCTGCGCATTACCAATAGTTTGCGCGCTCCGATAAAGACTGGACACCAATTACGTAGATAATCAGCACCGGATTATCTTTCCTATTTCTGCGATATTAATAAGCTTTGAGTCGAGTTCGGAACGTAATATCATATACCAATGCACATATTACTTAGAGATCAAAAGTTCTTTTGATAGCTGCTACACGCTGAAGATGTTATGCGTCGTCCTGTTGAATTTCAATAGTAAACAATAATGACAAAAAATATAATCCATGTTATTTCTAGATACACCTATGTTATTTCTAATTGCAAAATAATCGAATCGTCTACGTTCATAATATTCGTTTAGATAGTAGATTGTCTTGTTAAACGTTTTTACTATACGGTAAAGATTATAAAAATATGTTATATGCATCTAGATTATATTCATGACGTCATACATATAACATTAAAGTGAAAATTGTGGGTGGTCAGATTACACTTTTACAGCTGGTATAACAATATGATTTATAGTAATATTTCTGAATCATTTTGTTCAAATATAGTTTTGATATCGATTTAAAGACGATCGATCCAAGCATTCTATTATTGTGCCTATCAGCCTACCTTGGTTCGGTATATACCACCATTTCCATATTTCCGTGACTCAACTATAGTCTAATATATCCAAACTGTAACTGCTTTTGGCTGTAGTTATTACAGCCCGCCGATTGTATAACGTCAACACTTCTTCGGGAATTGTATGTAACACGATATGATAAAGAAATGAGTCATCATTTTGTTTTTGAGTTTTTACACTATTAACATATACTATTAACACGTTTTAAAATATATCGAACGTGTTTTATTGTCACCTGCTATATAATAGATTATTTGATGTTAAAAAGATATGCTAAAAAAACTCTTTCGAAGTTGTATTTTATGTAGGAACTTAATAAGTAACAATTTAACAGAGATATGTGTGGGAATAAGTTCATGCGGTCGTAAAACTGAGTGATATAAACATAGATGTAAGAAATTACGTAACTTCACTCGTGTTGATCCGCAGTGTATACATAAGGCGATTATGGCGGCCATTTGCCATATACCAGATGTATAACTCACTTCGCCGCGGTCATAAATATACTACGCCAAGCGTCAGATCTTAATACTTGATACTTTAAGTAGTATACACGTAAAGTATGCACATCCTCACTTTAAAATATTAATATTTCTTAAAATACTTTGAATGAATTTAAATATGTTAACAGTGCTAGAATCTACAACAGGAATAGCTGTTGCATTAATAGATCGGCTCACCGTATTGCGACTTTCAGAATTTAGAATTGAAAATTGCTGTTATCTAACCTACAAACGCTTACCGGTCCGTCAAGAGCACATACACATAACATAAACAGAGTTAAATTTCCTAGACGGTATACGAAGATGCAATTACTCCGGTTTGGGTGTTGATAGATATTCACGTCTAAGACATATTGACCTTCTATAATCCAATTTGGGTATTTATAGTTAAATTAGTGATGCAATTACCATTTTGCTTTGATGTCTTAAACCCAACATGTTAGGTAAAATGGTTAAAGTCAAATTAACTAATGTAACGCGCGGTTGTTTTTAAAAATGAAGCGTAATACCGCAGGCTTTTGGGAGCGGCCTCGGGCGATCGTGGCGCGTTCCTTTGTTCCTTTGTTCCCGGCCACCGCTCTATCGGGCGTTGGCAATTTTCGCCAGTCGCGTGCGCAACTGTTAAATACATCGGACGTGCACTAAATATTCTTCCGCGGCTCTCACCAATCTGCACTTAACCGTGTGCGTGTGTGTGTGTGTGTTTATTTGTAATATTTAGTACTCATGTACACCCCTTTTGTTTTTAATAAAGAGTTTAAATGTCTTATAACAATTGAATTTATAATTTGGTTCTGTAATTTTATATTTACTATGCGTATGACAAAAAGGCACACACACACACACAAAAAATCAACAATATATATATTGTTGATCTTGGGTCGCATCTTTTAGCTAAAGCCAGCAGAGACCTGTCCAGTCCTTCAGGTCCACACAGGAATCGAATCACGTCCTCCTCTGTCTGCCTAGAGCTCGCTTTCCTTTAATTTTCCCTTCTAGCAAAAGTCTAGGGAATCGGTACTGTGTGCATGTATATATATGTACAAATATACTTCTTCTTACTTTATGTATTACGATGTTGTCATTGGAATCTAAATTTCAGCAAATTTTATTCTCTCTGTCCATGACAGAGATAATAAAATTTGCACATAACACAACCCATATCACAGGCTTGTTGACTAAATTGTCTGTTGTTTGCAATTCACGGACATCTCTAAATTAAGCACACCAATTATTTGTACACAACAGGATTGGATTACATTTCACACCCCATAGTGTTAATTAGTCCGTTGTAGTTCTGTACCACTGTACCGTCGTATAGTATCAAGGTGTATCAAGGTGTACAAATTGAGCAATTTTGGATCTATGTATATTTATAACTGCGAACTGATACGAGGTTAATAAAAGAGGGCTAGTAAACTTATCATTAGGTTCGGCGGTTCATTATAATCAGGCGACATGCATAAATTTATGTACCAATACTTTATGCCTCTGAGGTTGTGGTATACGCTGTTCATAATCCAGATCTAGATATTTGTAATAAATGTAGATACAAATGGATGGACAATAAAGGTGGGTATTAAATGCTATTTAATACTAAGTTGGTATGAGAGGTACTTTTGTGTATAATTTCGTATAATTTAAGGATCCTTACAATTTCATTAATTCTACTTTAGTGTTGATGTTAATGAAATTCGAACTAATTATAAAGTCGAGTAGAGTAGTCGAGTAGAGAAGAGAGATCTTGGAACTTGTTTTAATAGTTGAAGATTTCAATTAGCGAAGTTTTAATCCTAATTTGTAAATTGCTGGTAAATAATTAATAGCTTGCTAAATTTATAGAGTTTTTTGATTTAACTAATTAGAAGAGTGTGCTTTTTTTTCAATACCAATTTAAAAGCTTAAAAATTATTTACTAAATTATTTGTTCAGACGGAGTAACGATTACGAAGAAATAAGTATAATAAGCCTGTTTGGGGCGTGACTTTAAAATATTTTATAAATTGTATAATCACTTAATCTATCTACAGTAAATATTTTCTTTGAAAAGTCAATAACTTAAAGTTGATTTAGGATGGTGGTCTTCTACCATATCAAATCAACTTTTATGTTTCCATTGATTGCACTTTTAATTTTTCCGTGGAGTTTCTTATATGTAAATTATTTTAAAGATTTTCAATGCGCCTCATAAAATATAACGATATTTACGAGGCGCATAGAAAACCTTTAAAATACTTTATAAGAAAGTCCACGGAAACATTAAATTTGCTCTACTTAATCTCGAGAACTATCGTCTTACGTTTTTTCCGCTAACAAAGCATATTTCAAGCCACTTCCAGCGATCTCAACATGGATTTTCTAGTCATATTAACATACAATTTGCATATAATTATTTGTTGGGACGATTAGACGATTGATAGAAAGTCGTGGAAGGGAACGTGTTGTGCCGACTGCACTTAAAATGGTAACAGGATTTTCGAAGGAAAAATTTGCCGGAGAAGTAATGGAAACATAATATACTTAGATGTAACTGTTTTTACAACATAAAATTTAAAACTCTTGTAAATACAATCTAAAATATAAATCAGACCATGATATTTTTTCCAATATCTTTACGATAATACCTATAAAAAAAACTTTAATTTAAAACACAGCATAACAGAATTGCTATGAAAGTTGTATTTTTTTAACATAAAAAAACTAGATAGCTGGAAATTAAACTAGCTGTGAGGTGACAATTGAGACTCATATTACTACGTACTTACCAGAACTCAATATAGAGTTTATTTTAGTAGAATTTGTTTTTGATATTATTGAATCTATAATTATCAGAGATATGCACGATTTTTTATATTATAAAGTTAATTGAATGGCGACTTTAAATTTAAGTCTCTTAAAAGAATCTAATTTACTCTTATCGAGAAAATTTTAATCAAGAGTTTAATTTAAAATTGGCCTTTATATTAGACATACAATTAAAGAACTGTTTTTCTACTTAGTTAGTAAACGTTTTAACTTCTACAAGTTAAAACGTTTACGTTGAGTTTTGATTAAAAACTCATAATTAAAAAATTAAGTATACCCACATTCCTTACGGGCATACACAAGAAACTGATTTAATTTTTTTTTTTGAAAATGGATTCAAATAAAACTTTTTTACATATTTTATACATTATTCTAGAATCGTATTAAAAATAATATAATAAATACTTTTCAAAACTGCTGTCATATGTATAGTTTTACTATTTTTTACAGTTTTTGTTCCTATTCTTCCTCATATATTATATTTACAATATATCGTCAGAAATTATTGCTAATAGAATATAGGAGAGGAAAAGAAAGTAGTAAAGCTTCTGTATAAATTTACTTACGACATTACTGCTTTTGTCAGATTTATCTATTTCAAACAAACATCATATTATTTAATTTTTTCTTTAGATTCATTCACAACTAAGAATAATATAAGCTAAGAATTTAAACATCAATACGATATTTTTAATTCTCAAAAAATTATCCTTTAAATTGGATCAGGATTTCTCAATTTTAGGACCGACTTATCCTTCGCGAGATAACCTAATTTTATGGTACACCGACGGAATGGCGTCGTCCCGACGTGTTGACGCTCCGCTAAACGATTAGATTCAATGGGAAATAGAAAATTTTGTATTACGCCAAAGCAACAATCTGCGAGAGGCGATCATTCAATATTACGCATCATATGCGTAAGCGATGTAGCGAAATCTTGTCGAATGAACCTTACGTACTTGGTTTCGTATATTTTTTATTCCCCAATGATATTGTCAAATTATATATATTCATGACAATAAGGCAAAGCCGTGTGACTAGTTTTAGATAATCATGACTTTAAAGTAAAACTTTTTCATTTTGTTTTTCATTTTTTTTAACTATTTTGAGTTTGGTAGAATGTATTGAAACAACGATTTAATAAGATTTATATGTGCGCAATTGTGAAAAATGGCAGTAGTATTGCAAAGAAGTTATATAGAAATGGTTATTATTATCTTTAAGTTGACGAGGTAAATAGTTAAATGAATGTCAATGGCAGTTAAACAGAAAACAAAAAAATTATTGGAAATGTTTGATGAATAATTTGAAATAGGTATTTAAAACGTCACAGTTTCATTGAAACATTTTTATAAACAGGCGAAGTGCGGTCGAGCTGGCACGATTGCCGTGCATGCAATGAATGCATACACGAAATACGTCAAAGCGGGAAGGTAATTCTTATTTTCCGGGAACCTGCTCATTTTTTCGACGTTCGCATGGGATGAAAAAGTACATGGATTTTAACTTACTAGACGATTCTTTGTTGCAGGTGTGTACACATTAATGCACTCCAGCTTAAATAGCTTTAATTAACACACAAAATATGTTTTAAGAGATTTTAAAAAGTAATAAGTGAAAATAAAAGAAGGAAAGAAACGAGTGTATATTTTGTTTACATTATATGAACGCTAAAAGAGATGAAGGAAATTTTTTTCGTTTTAGTGTTTTTAGTACATCAAGTTATTGAAACTTTTGCTGAGTATTCAATGAATCCATAGTCAGTTTTTATGCAACATTGTGAAATAGAGTTATGCCAAATTATTATCCACTGGAAATTAGTATCAACGGCTTTTATTTAAATATGTATAATTAAACAAGAAATGTTAGGATTAAATCCACCAGGCTATCGTAGTATTATCAGAAGAATATACATTTAGTTAAAATAGTTTATTATCCATAGTATGTTTCGTCATTAGTGTGTGTTTGGGTCGGTTGCAGGTGATATTTCTTCACGTATCTCTGTGAAGCAACGGAAAAAGTTATAATGGGCTTGGTTTCTTTTTAATTATTGACGCAGATTGTATACCAGCGTATCCCTAAAACAATTTAAAACTTTTTAAACTGTCTTGCAATTATAGGTAGGAGCGTTTTCGAACCACATTTCTTTGTTTACAATAGTTCTTATACAATATTTTTAAGAAAATCTTCTATAGCGATTTTTATACAAAAATTATTTAAAACCCATCCGGGTAAAATCTTGCGATTTTTCGTCACCAATGTGCTGATAATAACCTTATATTTCCGATATTTCTCCGAAAGCGTATTATTTGCTTTTATCAAAGACACTTTAGTTGTTATAAATTAAGCTTTAACAGGTAAAAGGTTGTTGATTGTTAGTAAGGGTGTTCTGTAAGGGTATATGTATGGTGTAGAAAAGGACTCATTACTACTGTCCTTTAAAGGTTTGCGATTTGTTATGAAATGGCCGTCTGCTGAGGATCGTGGTTAAGGCAATGGATAAAATTTAACCTTAGAGACTTGGTACATTTTGATTCTTCACGGGTTTTTAGTGACAAAAATAAAGGAAATAGATTTTTTTTGTTTTATTGTAACATTGAAATCAGGTGAACAAATAATAACCACTATTTTTTTTCTCCGGGCCTATGCGAATATAAATGTGACAATTATGTACTATTTTTTATAAGATGTAACTTGACAAAAGAGATGTGCTAAGTAACACAATTCACACAAGCACAGCATGCATACATCAGGGTTCATAAGTAGTAGTCTAGTTATGGTACCAATTAATATAACTTCAGTAGACTGCTGTTATCCCACGTACATTGATAAGTTCAAATATTTAAGCTTCGCGGTTTATAAGACTAGTAGTACAGGTTCCATAAAATTGCAATAATTAAATAAAATTTTCTTTAAGCACTACAGAAGAACAAGTACACAATAAAAGAATTTACATAAAGTTTATTTTGTTGTCACAACAATCACATCTGTGATCACTTAACATGTTTTCTGTTAACGCAGTGCTGACCGTCAGTGAAGTTTCCCTTTAGGCCTATTAAAAATCACAAATCTGTTTGAAATTTTTCAAAAACCAACTTGATATAGAAAAGGGCCACGCGGGTCAATTAATATGAGATTTAGTTTGACAGCACTGCCTCACGGCCTGAAAGAAGGAAACGAAAACCCTCGTAAAATGCGGTCATCACTGACTGACGCGGCTTGAACTGAAAGTCTATATGTCAACCATCACTGACCGACACGGCCTGGACAGGATACTGCGTTTTTTTTTCTCGGCATAGAACGTGTTAACCGCCATGCTCATTATTTGCACGTTTTTATGTTTCTTCCATAATCGAGATAGGAATGGTTGTAAGAATTATCGAGTGAAAATTTTGTAAACAAAGTATATTAGTAGTTCGATGTTTAGGAACAGCGTTAACTTCGCCGCAAAAGTTTCCAGTGAATAGACACGTGCCGGCCTTCAAGAGCGTTTCGAAATCGAACGATGTTGCACGTAGGTCGACACGTTTTCTCGTATTAAGAATTTCTCCTTAAACTAATATTAGTTTAGTTGATTAAAAACATTAAATAAAGAAAGAGAAATTTAGACGGTGATAACGTTTCTCTCTTTATAACACGTTAAATATTCCCCTTGACTACTACAATATTGCATTTATTAAATTTTTAATTATATTTTTTTAAGCATATTAATGGTTAGAGGTTTTGTTTTGTTAATATAATAGTTGCAAATTTATGGTCTTTTATGTGTTATAAGAGATCGTAGATCACCGATCGTAATTTGGTGGAAAAGTTTAAGCATTGCTTCTTTTTCGACGGCCGTCCTGCAAATTGCTCCCCATCGTTACAAAGTCGTAGGTATACTTGGCCATAGTATAATAACTGTTAAACTGACCCCGGCTTAGTTTCACGCTGAAAGGTTTGAACAGTTATATTTATTGTTTTGTTAACTATTTATTCATCCATTATGATAACACGCGCAGTAATATATTTTGCATATAGAAATATTTCATTTTACTAAGTTTGAATCGAGTCGAATATAAAAACAAATTTATAAATTCAACTATGCAATTGCATAATATTCCTCGGAAGTTGTAAACTAACTTTTTGTAGTTGGGATTCACGGTTCCACACTTTCTAGTTTCATATCTGCATGTAAACTGAAAACATAAGTAATTTAAAAACTTTCATCGTATTTCGTACGTATACTTAAATTACAGCATGTCTCTGTACGAGTGTTTAGTTAGAAGTTTTGTTTTATATTTCTGTCTGTACATAATTGAATGGTGGCGTAAATAGAAAAAATACATGACTTTAAAATATAGAAGATACATTCACATCATAATATATAAGTTGTTATCAAGTCGATGATGACAACTTATATATTATGGTGTCAAAGTTATATTTCTCTGGTATTTGGTATTATCAGAGATGTTGTCTTTTATCTTTGGTTTCATTTGAAAGCTTTTAATGTCAGTCGAGGTTTTTTAAAAACATGATACAATTTTAACAGTACTCTAAGAAAGTTTGCAGACATAGCTAATTGCTATGTTAATAGATCATATTGATCGACGAACTAGTTGCGTAAAAAGAGGTCTATTGATCTAGAGATGTTTATCGTATTACATTTACTGTTGTAAATATTATCAGAAGTTATAAAAGGATTAGATAACGCAAATTAGATGAAATTACGTAGAACTGTGTATTTGTTTAATAAAAGTTGATAAATAAGAGTAAAGGTTACCATATATAACAATATATGGTACCAATAAATGTCAGCTTCAGTAACAACTGAAGCTGACATTTATTGGTAACGTTGTAATATTAAAGTAAAAAATCAAAGATACAACTTTAATGTATTTTCTTAATGTAAAAGGTAAGTGAACTGAACGATTTCACTTGGAGTTGGGATCGCGTCTTATTGAATTATAACTCGGCTGGACGTGACTCGGCGCTGTCTGTGATCGGGCCATCAAATCCTCCATGTTTGCTCCATTCTTATACGCGTGCGGTTGACTTTAATCGATTCCTGAATGTTTCTTGTCGCACTCCTGACAACGCACTCGTGCTTCAGTGACACGGATTTTTTGTCGTTGTTTTGTTTTCAAACGTAGTATTACTTAACCAGCAATGAATAGCAACAGACCTCCCCGGCGTTGTATTTATATTAATAAAAAACGGGGTTATATTAATTTTAAAGTATAACGTATGAATTACTCAATGTGATACTTGTTGATTAAATTTGGTTAAAGTATTGTTTCGGCAAGGTACCTCAGTAAAATATACATAAATTGACTAAAGCATAAAATATTACATAAATCTTGTAGGGTTCTTATATTATTAAATTAAGTATATTATAAAACATATTTTTATAAAATATAAAATATTATTAAAAACATGCTTTGAGATGCTCTCCTTTAATTTTACCTGTAAAATTTCTACATTGAAATGTCGTTGGTTATGCGGAAACAGCGAGAAGGGTGTGGAGGGGGGATGAATAATCAAAGAAATTTAATTTTACGATGGCTCTCATCCTATTCAGAGATGGGACACAATAAGTGAAAGGGTTTCTTTTCAGGCACCTCGGCTCTAAAAAAATTGAGGTAGTGGAACGTGAATAACAATTGGGCCCTCAGGGGGGCATGAATCGGAAGGTGGCCAGGGGGAATAGATTGATGGTACCCGTTTGTAGCATCTGTCGTTTAAGTGAACATCGATTATACTATACACCTCGCTATTTCTTTGTTTGTCGAGTTATGTTTGCCTCGAATCATTATTCTCTTCGACTTAGGGGATTAATTTCGTAATATAAACAAAAGACAGCCTGATATTTTCTCTTCTGGGACAGTAATTTTTTCAGATGGAAACAGAGATCGTTTGAGGTATTGAGAAATTTACTTTGCGAAGTAATTTTTTTTATATATATTTTTATATATATATAATATATAATATTTATGGCACTGTCATTGGAAAATGTGTTTTGTTTTCATTATTATTTCTGGAATAAGTATATTTTAGAAACCACTTGTTTGTGAAATACAAAAACAGATCAGTAACAGCTTTAATAAAAATATCTAATTAATAGGAAATAACGTAGATGTTGATAAGTTAGTGCGCTTGAAAATGCCAAATAAAAGTAATTAAGCGCACTTTTTTCAATATACTTTTATGAATTGAATTTTTGGTTTACATTTTAAGTATATAGTTTTCACATTACTGTAAGTACATAAATTATGAAAATAAACATTGTTTTAATAATTCTTCCTTGTGTTTTATTCTATAATTCTATAAGTGAAATAAAATATTATATATAACAATACAATATATACATACACACACATACACATACACATACACACCCATATATATATATATATATATATA
>DWLR01005860.1:0-10568 GCA_018246295.1 Papilio alexanor hazarajatica
GAGCTCGGTTGTTGACCATTCGAGTTGCTCTTCATTGTATGCGGTCAAATGGAAGAAGCTGGTATTGTGGAGCTCCAGCCCAGAGATGCAAGCAGTATTCCATGTGAGGCCGAACTTGCGCTTTATAAATTATAATTATAATAATCTTTTTAAAAAATTTAACGAGAACAAAACCGACTTCTAACTTACGTAATTCTTATATTTTTGGAATACCACTTACAAGAAGCTTTAATGGTAATGTTGGCAATAATAATATTTTGACCCATGTTACCTATTATCGAAATTTATATACGCGGAATGAAATGACAAAAAAAAACAGAGAAGTAAATAAAAAACGAACACATGCGAAGCGAGGGCAATACTTAGTATTATTTTTAAGTCATTTATACGCATACCTCTAAAAAGTCCTAACATAACGGGACAATGAGTAGTATAATTAAATAAATAATTAGTAATCTATTTCAACGTAAAAAGACACGGAGATTTCTATTTGTTCAACTAGGCTTACAGAAAGTATCAAAGTCTGAAGGAAAAAGTTTGATTGATTTGAGAAAAAGCCTATTACTTGGATGAAACGAAAACAAAGTCTTTGATCATTTTATATTATTAAATCTTTCTTTTTTTTTTCTTAATCGAATTGTATTTTATTTCTTAGTTATTGTAAGCCGCTTAGCATAAAAAAAACTTTTCATTTATAAAAGTTAACTATATAAAAATTAGTATAAGTAAAAGTAGTAGAAAGATGTGATAAATTTCAAGGATGTCAAAATCCGCAAACACCATATAATACGATCTGTAGGTATTTTTAGATCAAAAAAATTAATCAACATTATATTTTAATTAAGAATTAATAAACATACATGCATGAGAGGTAAGAACCTCTCATGCATATATGTCACTAAATGCTTAATTAAAAATTCGATTTTTTTATTTTGGTTTAAATCAAAGATCGTATTGTCGGCATTTCATTCATCAGAGCTCAACATGTACTGGCCAGTGACAATAGTGCCGTATCTATCTGTCGGTGTGGCATCGATATCTACAAATCGATCTGTATCGTGCATTGGACCAGAGGTTTCTTGTCGACTACAATAATTGCTATTGTTCGATGCCGATCGCCTCTCAACGGGCGATTTGGTAACTGTAATTACAAATCTAATAGAATTAACATTGCTGAAATCGATAATCATGAAATAATTATTTTATTTTAAATCAAAACGATGACGTAGATGGTCGTTCATTTTGGTGACATAGTAAAGAAAGACAGTACCTTGAGTCCCATATCAGAGGAGCGTGTATTTGTAAATGTATGAACGTAGAAAAAGCGATAGAGGGTAGCCAGGGCCGTGACAAATGTATATCTATAAACTCAGCCTAGTCCTCGGGGTCGTGAATTTATTTATTTTATTAAAAGATCAAACGTTATAAAGTTTGGTATGTTAACAAAATAGCGTTAAAAGTAACGAGATAGAGGTTTATCGTATCGCTGATCGTCTGCCATTAATCAATCCATCAACAATTCACTCGTTACACTGAAAAAGTCTTATTTATAGTCTATACATGGTTCGGTTTAAGGACTCATAATATCAGTCACTTCTACACATTTATAGGTCCATGTTGTTAATTCAATGCCACATGACGCTGCAGTATTTTGACCATAGCTATTGGTCAGTGTTACAGGGATTATTTAATCACTGGATGTGACTTCAGCATTAAAAATAAAGTGTGAATTTTGCACGGAATGTTAACTAAAAAGGCAGACAGTTACATTAAAATTAACAAATTAGTGACGTTCTAAAGAAAGACGACTTAGGCAATACAGCATGCAGTAAATAACCGACGGACATATCATGAGTAGATGTATGGATATACATAGAAGCGAGAGAAGTGTGCGAGGATCGCTCCTAATGGAAATCCGTAATTACTGCCTGCCCCCTCTGTTGTACGGGCATCAGTGCTTGAAGTACGTGAGTTGGGTTGTTGAATTTATTATATTCATACGCTTCGAGAGAATTATAAAGCTATTCTATAAAGTGAGAGTTGACATAATTTATCTGTATCTGCCATTTCTATTGACTGTACTTCGTTGTTATTGATTATTTTTCTATACCTACAAACTTAAAATGAACCAACTTGTAATTATAGCGGTGGTAGATATCCATCGGCGTTCCGAATAAAATCATTCGAATGAAAGATTGCGATGTCTTGCGAGAATTGGATCAAACAGATATTCGGTTCTACTCGATTCTCATCCCAATAATCGATTCCACGGCCAATTTCACGACGGAATTGAATAGCAATGCTATTGTCATTTTTTCGTTTAGCTGGTTTAAATTAAACCATTGTATTTTATATTGGTTTTGCGCAGTGATTAACGCAGCTGTTTAAAAATCGTTGATCGAGTTACGATCGCATATCGATGGACAAGTTTGTCATATTTTATTGTTACAATATTGAAAATCTTCACGACTCTTTTTTATTGTTGTTTGCCTTCCTTACCTAGAATTTTTAAGCAATATATGATAATATATTTCAAGACCTATATATAGGTTTACCTATGCATAAGAATTTATGTGTCGATAATATAATCCAAGATCAAATTTACAGAGATTAACAGTAAGTTCTCGCTGAACATTCAATTTCCAAGTTAACTGCCAACATCTAAGCTATTCGTGACTTAGTCAAAGTCTAGATGCAAATTGTTAAGTTGCTGATGCTTAGAACACAAACTTCCAAGAGTATCACTTATCTCGGGGCTTACTTAACACTAAAAAGCTTCTTCTCGAGGCCGTCGGCTTGTATTCTAAGTTAATTAAGAAAAAGTATGTTAAAGGGCCTAGAGAGAATTAAATAGAGGACTGAATTAAGTAGCTGAGAAGTAAGGGCATTGATTAAAGGGTATTGAGTAAGAATTGAAAATTTTGTACTAATTAATTCTGTTTTTCAAATTAAAATACTGCAGGTAAATTATACGTTTTACTGGAATTTTGGTATTGTTCCTAATTACAAAGGAGATTAACAATATATCAATAATAATATCACTGATACTATAAAAGTCTCCTCAACAAATATGTACTTATTTTCATTATAGGTTTTGACTAATAGTTGCAGTGATTTGGGAGGAAGGTGACAAATGACAGAAAAAAAATGTTAACTTTATGTGCTCCGCTACCCGTGCGAAGCCGGGGCAGGTTGTTAGCTTCTAGATATAGATTTAAATCAGTGGTTATAATTTTAGTTATTGGTTAGTCTTTGTCTAATAATTGTGTCTATCTCAGCCTAAGTCGCGTCTATGAAAATATGACAGAGGATTCCGACGTATTGAGAAATTTTTCACGGTCGTAAAATCTCTTCTTTCATTCTATAAAACATTATTTGAACCATAATAAAGCATCCCTTTGTTTTGAACATCTATTTAATTCATTTATGTGTCTGAGTGCAAAAGTCAGGATAATCCAGCTATGAAATGATTCAGAGTGCATATCAGATGGAGCCGCAATAGGCGCGTGACACACCGAGACTGTAAAATAACAACCAAATAGGATCGGATAAGCTTTTATCACATCGGTAGAAAACTTTACTTGAAAATCTGTCGCTTAGTCTTTTATAATTATTTCTTTACTTTTATTTATTTAATGGCTTATCAACACATTAGTTAATTATCCGAATTTTCAAAGAAATAAAAAAGTAAACATTTACGTTCCCGTAAATATAAAATAAAAACGTTTAGTGCCGTTATTTCGTATTAACTATATATTCGGAGAAACAACACATATTAATTCTTCTCCATGACTTTCAAAATGTCACAACTGCCAATCGTGATGTCTATTAAACTTATTTAATATTAGCAGAATTTAAAAAAAAAACACAAAATTAAAAAGAGGTTTTCAAGCGATTTTTTTACGTACATAATAAGATATAGCATGCGCATATAAGTATTAGACAAAATAATAATAGTATGACATCTCTAATTTCTTTACGATGTAATGAACATTAAAAGATGATCAAATAATTCAAATAATTTGTGGTTGAAAAATAAAAATAGACTATTATGCCACTACTACCAATTGGCAAGTACCAATCTCTTGCCAACTTTAACCTATCTCTAAGTATGTCGTAAATATGTGCGAATGAGCTTATAGCCATATCTCTTCACTACATTAAATTAAATTCAAATTAAAAATACTAATTAAATTTCTAAACTAGTGTATATCCAGCCTTACCACGTACGGGGCAGTCGGTAGCCGTAGGAACAGACTGCCGCTTTGCCTATCGATCCGTCGTCTAGGGATGACCGTGTACAATATTAAATATTAAATCAATTATTATCGAAACTATATAACATTTGAGGAAGTGATTGAGCATTTCTGAACTATTATACCTTGGTCGAATACCGAACGTGGCTTTCTTCGACGTTCTTTGACAGTTGACAGCCGACGTTTTTGTAAAAAGGATTTTAAAGGCAGCACTTGCTATGCTATCAAAGTTATATAATAAAATCTGATTATTTACTCAAGATATTTCGAAAAATTATTGTCGCAAGAATGAAATGAGCATAATGACTATATTCATATAATGATTATTAATTCATATGATAAAAATATATTAAAAACACTTAAGAAATGTGGACCACAGCAGTTTTGGAAGAATTATTATATTTACGATTCGTTTTCAAATTGTTTACCTTTTAAATATATTTAAAAAGATTTTTAATCCATTTAAATAAATAATAGGTAAAATTTTACGCCATGTTTATGGCTGTATGAGTGATGTTAAAATGACATAGTGTCCATATTTTACCAAAATAAAAAAGAGTATTTCTAAACCTCCATGGTCTCTGCCCTTCCTTAATGTTAATACAGATAACTTGATTTGCATAATTGTGAAGTTTATTTATTTCAATAAGGAGTTAAGGTACACAATATTTACTGCTGATTAATTTAACGTCGCGTCACTAGTCTAGTCTTAGCAGAATGTAAGTTATTGAATATTTTAATGAAACATAATTTTCATTAGGGCTTATGTTGCAAGAAAAACAAAGACCTTTAGATAGACATCAAAGAGACGAATGTAGCAATAACATAAAATTATAAAGATATAAAATATTTTAATGTCTTCCAAATTTCCTCATTACAGTCCGATGTATCTAGAGCTTGAAAAACAAAATATTTTTTTTTTAAATAAAATGTCTTAATCATATAAAAAGTAAGTTCTTTGACTGTTTTAAGTTACAGATAGAATAATCAAGAACATTTTTTAAAATCACTGATTTCACTAAAAATAACTAAAAGTCACATTGCTAAAAATTACTTAAGTAACATTGGTAAAAAGCACTAAAATTCACATTGATAGTGTGTGGCAGACATAACGTTCTACGAAGCCGAAATCTCCTTACGAATGTCGATGTGCAATATTTATTGCCGCTTACTATACATTCAGTATTTGATTAAAATTTCACATAATAGACCCGTGACATTCAGACGTATGTTCAGATTAAATATACAAAATATTGGCAAGCTTTAAGAAGCCTCATGCCTACATTATTTATGTATTCACTATTTTAAGAAAACAATTTGTAGTAATTGTTCTAGTTACTTTATTCATACCAACTATCGAGATTATAATAATATATATAGAGATATTTAAAACTCGAGTAGAGAAGAGTTTAGAGAAATAGAGTTTATCCTCTAATTTGTTCACCTTTAGAATGATAAATATTAAAAATTAGTACAGCAATTTGCCTTTGAGACACTTTTTTTCAGTCACCCAAAGGTAGATAGATGGAACTCAAAGCTAAGCTGGTTTTTAAGCCACAGTTTACTCCATGAGTCATTTTATTATTAATTACCCTGTATGAACCATATTGTAAATATAATAAGCGTTGACTTTTAATTAAACTAGTTGATCTGTCCTTAGTTGAACTTGATTTTTAGTCTCCGTGCTGGGAGCCACTTGTTTGTAGTTACATATAAGATTGCTAAAAAAGATTATTAAAGGAAAATGGATCGTCATAAATTATTATACCGTTTGTGACAGTACGTTTTGACATTCGACTCAAAAGAGATTATTCGGGAATAAATGGGTGGTAAGATAGTAAGACTTGGACGACGAAAACTTGTTATGCCGAATTCATCATAAAAATGGGAAGCAGGGAGATGATGATTGTAAAATGATATTTAGATTAAATTTCCACAAAAAAAGTTAAGTGTTTCTAAAATTTGCTTTAGTAAAATTCCACCTTAACTCCACTAGTCCTGCGAAATTAAACTTTATAAAGTAAACAAGAAAATAAACATCCCTCCTATACAGATCCCCTTGCAGGCTTTCGTTGCACTTTGCGGAGGCATCACTTGAGAGCTTTTAGCTTAGCCCAGTTGCTGGTAGCAAAATGACATTTTAACGAAGCCTTAACAATGTTTGTGATGCAATTTTGCAGCGTACCGTTGCCAGTATAACTGCAACCTTTCGCTGTTTTTCCCAGCAACTGATTTACTTAAGAAGTCGTATCTAACTGCTTGCTTTGTCACCTAAATATAAAGAAATTAACTTTACTTTCCAAGATTAGATTACACAGGTAGATTTTCTTGAAAACAAAATAAACATTTTTCAATAAAATATTTTAGAAATAACCTCTAAGTAACTCATGTACATGTCATTTTTCTTCCTGCACTTTTTATTGTACTTCTCAAGAAACTTGGAATAAATTTGACCTTGAAATCGAAGACCAAACAATCAGTAACCTTCTTTGCCCTTAAATTCGCAAGACAATGAGGACTGGGACGTGTTAAATAACGCGTTAAATTATTTCCACCTGTGTTACCAGACCGTAAGTTGTTGCGATTGTTATTTTTTTTCTTAACAAGATTTACGACCATCTCGATATCCCTCCTCTTTCGATTGTAAGTCAATGTCCAGAACATCTATCCCAGAGACCAAGTTAACGTTGAATATATTAATCTCTTATACATTCGTCTGGACAAGGCGCTCCACCCGACGCGACTCGCTTAAATCATTCTGTCACACTCGCTGAAGCAGAATCCACGTTACATTGTACCGCACTTAATTTTGTCACGACCACCGACTTACCGCACAATATCGACACGCCGATATGTTTGTTAATACACTTGTGACGACTTACGACTTCACTCAAAGATAAATTACATTAACAGCACTAAAAATGGTAAAGACGGCGTGTACACACATTGTAAATAGGATACTGAAAGTTAGCATTTTTCGGAATATCTTGTGTCAATGGTGCGAATTTACAACATGTCCAAAGAAGTTTTTACTTTAAAAAATCTATCCTTTATACTGGAAAGAACATTGGACACTGTGAACAATGATTTTTTGAAGTTAAGAAGTTATCAGATTAACATTGGGCTACCCTTCGGCAACAATCAGAAGTGTAACTGATTTCTTGCTAACTGTTAGGATAAAGGTAGTAAATAAAGAAAAAGCGAAATTCTAAAGAAGTATGTTGTAATGGTCACTACATTTATATACTATTTTTTTGTATCTGTATTTATGTTTCATGATTTTTTCTTTCCCTTTTTTGGTGTAGGTCTCATACCTTGTTAATGGTATTTAGATTTTTTTGTGTAAATTTCTAATAATAATATGTAAAAAATAATATTATATAAAATGCATGAGGTGTTATGTAGGTCAGTAGCAATTAAAGTATAGTATACCGTCTTTCTTGTAGATTCATTCAGTCGAATACACGGAATATGAAGTCTTTTATTCTTCCGACTATATACTTATAAAATGAGGAAGACTCGCTGTCCGCTATTCTGTTGAGACTATAATTTAGCATTAGAATTAAAAAATCAATGTATGATTTTGTAAGTAGTCAATACAAGTCACCCATCACCACCACTTCAGCCTACGATCGTCCACTGTTGGACAGACCTCCCTATTGATCGCATCATTGGGGGGAAATGTGCCATAATCCCCACGCTTAGCAGGCGGGTTGGCGATCGCAGTATGTTCCATCATACTAAGAAAAGGACGCTGCTGCCCATCTTCCGGTGGTCTCTACATCCAGACTCAAGACAAACAGACATGTTCATGCATACAAATGTTTATCTTGGATGGGAATCGTACCCACGACCTGCGGCGCGAAAGACAAGTATCTTGCCACTGCCCCTGAACTGAAAATTTGTTACAAAATAATACAAAGACCGAAAGTCCAACTAATAGGTGTGTTGCACGAAAATAAATATGAAAAAAAAAATCAGAACTTTATTAACTTATCACCCCAATCCAATGACCCCTTTAACCCCACTCCACCTCCTCTGAAGGTAGAAAGCTTTAACCGGCTTTGTTAGCAAAAATAAACGTTCTTTTACAAACTCGATAGCTGCAATGCATTGGCTTATGCAAAGTAATTCCTATTTAAAATAGTGAAACGACGTCGTTAGGTTAGAAAATGCACTTTTTATCTTGCAAACAAAAACAAAAGCTCAAGAGAGATAAATTTAAGCGATTTAACATACAAAACAAGTTCATGTAAATATTTGAAAGACGCGTACTCGCGACAAGGGACGGACGCGGACTGATTTGAATTTTGAATGTTGATCATTCACCGCGCTGCGCAGGCGCACTCAATGCTTGGGGTGACAATACTCGATTTATTTATTAGCTCTCTTTATTATAATATTTTGCTGCTCTAGCTTCGTAACGATATGTTAGAATACATATAGCGAAAAATGCTAACATTTAGTATCCTATTTACAATTTTTAATTGGGATCTAACAAGAAACCACTAAATTTAAAAGAAGTTTGCTTACTACGCTAAACACAACTTACTCACCACCTAGATATCGTTAGCAGCTTCGCATGCGTTCAAAGGGTCACTATCAGGAAAATACAAAATATTTTTCTTAAGTTATATATAGCCATACGGAGGGAAATACAGCAAGTAGACAGGCAGACAGATTTTGATATAGCCTATTTTGTGCTCAATCACGCGTTCTTGCTATATATTATACCAATTTTCATTAAGACCAGCCGTTCGAACGACGTTCGCGATGAACAGACAGACGGTCAAACGAAAAATGTAAAAAATTTTGATTAAAAAAAAAGTAACTGAAATTACAGACAGACTCTACAGGTTTATATATCTGTATAGATGTTAAAGACAGTAAGAGTACAACTCTTACTGTCTCTCTGTCTAAGTCTGAGAGAACTTTTACTGTGAGAAGGGAATAAATGAATACTACTTGATAGAATAAAATAACATCCCGAATGTACTTTTAAATATTTTTTTTTGTGCAAATGGTTTTTATATTGTTTCTTTTTACTCTGACTTTTTTTCTCATACCAAAACTTTTTCTACAATACTGAAATTTTTAATAACATCTTTCAATTATGAACTTGAACTTAAGATTGCCTTAAGTATTTCGATTGTCAATGACATAGTCTTTAAACAACGTACCTAATACTTGCCCTTGAATGAGTCAGCTTTTACTAGCAAATTGGTTCTATTGTCTCGTACCACCACAAAGCCATGGGGACAATTTGCGACTTCAAGTATTGAATTTTCTGTACCCCTATATATCTGCGACTTAACTCTCACAAAATCATGTCGCATTAGTTCACAATTCACAGGCATATTGCTTACGAATCTCGGGTTTGAATCTCTATATTTGTATTACTTGTATCTGTCACGGACAGATTGCGAACTTCGTTAATTTGTAATCGAAGTAGGCGTAAATTATCAACAAAAAGTAAACTGTACGAATCATACACAATTTGACTTCTCATTTCTCAACTGTTTATAAGTCGTGTCCAGGTGTAAATTATTATGATAAATTTTATAACGGAAAATAATAATAAAGAGACTCGTACGGAGGTATGAATATGTATGAAGAACAATGAATTTGTATGGAGCACTCCAAATTCGACGTTCAAAAGTGAAGCTTATTTTCGTAGTGTCAGTATGCGTGTGAGAGAATTCAGTGTATTACTTTATTAAATTCGAGGTGGTTGCACGATTTTCCAACACAAAATTTCATCCTTTAAATTATAACTACGTACACTTTTAATTCTTACCGCAGGAAATGTTTTTAATTAAATTTAATTCATATTTATTATTATTAACTTCAGTTAAAATCCACATTTGTTATAAAAAAATACTTAAAACTTGTTTAGTAGATCTTGCCTTTTTTTGAATTTTTTATTGAATTTAATGTAGTGTTTGTACGGAGAACTATCGATATGACTCGCCATTACCTTCAGTTTTTGAATTGATGCCGCTTGAATACGGGATTACGCGAGATTTTATGAAGTCACCAATTGGTGACTTTTATGAGGTTTCACTAGGGTTCCAGGTTAATTATTTGAAGGTACGTAACGTCTTTTAGGTTAGACTTTGTAGAATGGATATGGTAGTTACATAAGAGTAGCTGCTAAATGATTTATTGCGTTAGACAAAACACGTCGGATTATCTATGATTCGTTCCGTTCATAATTTGCTATCATTTTATAATAGTTGTGCACGTCTTGCAGTGCTCTACGGCTGTAATCCCAGGCTTGAAGGTGGAAATGAAACGCGATCAATAATTTTC
>DWLR01005861.1:0-10567 GCA_018246295.1 Papilio alexanor hazarajatica
TATATATATATATAATTAATTAATAAAAAAAACGTTTGTCTTCGAACTGTCAATATATTTATAAATCCTATTATTTGTTATTTTATTTCGACTAGTGTTTACTGTATAAAAATAAGTACAGTAACCGGCAATAAATATAACACATGATTTTTAATGTTTGTGCGACAGGGATAACGCTTTACGGAGCAGAAATATTTTTCCAAAGGTCAATGTGTAATTAATTGACCGCGTACTATACTGAGGTAGTGCAACTGAGATCAATAGCAGCTGTTATTGGGTATTGCTTGGGGGTAGCGTGGCGAGGTAGTCGAGCGCTCTCTGTATCGCGGGCGGGACGGGCGGCGGCGTCGGGATGTGAGCTCCCTCGGCGTGGAACCCGTGCTCGTCTGCCTTGTACAGGACGTGGATTACCTGGAATTAACATAAATTAGGTAATACTGATAGGAGATACTGAGAACTAAATTGTTCAACGTTTTATATAGATGGCATTATTCTCAATTTAAATAGATTTTTTTCTTAACTGTGGAAGATTTACAAAAAATTGTTTTTTTTTCTTTAAGTCTTTGATTAAAGAGTGTATGCATTTAATTATGTATTATTTACTACTATCATCCTAATACATCAATTAAATTGTAAATAGAATCATTTACTAGAAAATTCGTAAGTATGAAGTGAACTCCGAAAATATGAGCACAATAAAGACTAGATTGAAAGATTTATAAAAAAAAATAAAGATTACTTACTAATATAATCATTAAAAATTGAATTCGTCGGTTAAATAGTGAAATTGTAACTAATTATATTTTACCAACCAAAAACGCACGCTAATCTTTTCTTTGGCAAATTAAAGTTGTACAATTTCACAACTAGATGGCGCTGTTCTCAATCTTTTCGTCGTGTTACTGCAACATTATTACTGGAATCGTGTCTATAACAAGAATAACAAACCTGTCCATCGGGCGCGGTGTATTGGTACTGGCCCTCCACCACGAGGCCGGGCTGCGCTGCCTGCTGCAGGGCGCCGCGCTGCTCGTGGTATATACCGCCCTCTGGAATTATTACATTATTGTAATGATAAAAAATATTCAGTTAATATTTTTCGCGAGTTTGTTTCATACTCTTTACCTATTTAAATGGCAATGCACTCAATTGCACTCTCAGCCCCACTCTGAGAAGCGAGGTTTTTATGTATTAAAATCTCAATCTTTAATTTGAAAAAAAAGCTTAACAAAATTTATAATTAGAGCTTTACCACTGCCATAATAGTCTTATCTTACGTTTGTAGTATTGCATTGCAGTTAATAGATGGCGCTTGGCCTTATCCGAATGCTTCACATCTTGCAATGATTTTCAAGAGACTTTAGGGTTGCCAACTTAGGGCTTTCGATGCCGAAATTAGGACTGAAAAATAAAAATGAGACTTTCCAGGGTCCAAAAAAATTTAGAGTTATTTTTAGACGCATAAATAACTAACCCAAAACGAATCGTCCGATTGGACATAATGTAATTTTCATAAGTGGTTAAATGAGATGACTGGCGACCTACTTTCGGTTGCAATTAGGCTATTAAGGGTTACTTTATATTTTTTTTTAGGTATTGGTAATAGTGGCGAACGTACCGGTCTGCAGGGCCCATCGGTAGGAGCCGTCTGGATGCGGGCCGTCGAAGTCATTCCTGACGATCTGGTCTCCCTGCTGACCCAATACCATACTCAACGAGAGCAACTATAAAAAAAGATTATTACTTTCGTTTAGGTTTCTATTGTTATAATGATCTCAAATTAGAAATAAATATGTGAATTGCATAGTCGATTGTAAAAAACCTTATTATTAGATTTTTTTTCTTATTGATTTGATGTTTATATAATTACGTAAATAGTTATTATATATTAAATATCAGTTGTTTCATTTACAATAGTGCATTACATTTACGCAAAAAATCCTCAAAAACAATCCAGAGGCTCCTCTCTTTTTACTTTTAAAGGTTTTTATAGGTAATGCAAACGGGCAACGGGCAAACTCATGTTAGGTCAAAGAAATGAACCTCCGCAATTTTTCTCTTTTACAATAGAAACCGATAAAGTTAGATATGTGTTTAATCTTGGCCACTCTACAATCACTAGTTACAATAAAGAGCTGGGCAAAGAAGAGAAGTTTTAGCCGACTTCAAAAAAAAGAGGAGGTTCTCAATTCGCTTTTAAACTTTCGTCGCATTCAGAACTTTATAAACTGATTTCAGTTTTTTTATCGGAAAAGAGAATGAATGATTTTCCCATTGAATTACCCAACTGTATACTGGGAGGACTCCTGAAAACTGAGATATTGGTAGATTTAATTTTTTTTGACAAAAATAAAACAGTCTTAAAATCTATATAACTTTATAAGTAAATAACGGTACGTCTCATTACAAATCCATTAAATACGACTACGGCTCGTTTTTAATATACCAATGTGTCAATTTTCGATATATCTTCAGAATCCAAGAATCCACAAGACAATGTTTCCTTTCCAACAAAAAAAATTGGTTTTTAAATGACGAAGTTGTGAGGCAACAAACATAAAAACCTTTTTTGAAGTCAGTTAAAATATTTATTCATTTTAAATTTGAAGTAAGTTTTGTTACATCTACGTAATAATGCGTTCTTGTATACCGTACTTAAATTATTTTTAGTAAAGTTTGGTCATATACATACATACAACCAGCGACTTAAAGTAACATCTCTTAATATCGTCTATCTTTCATTCATACATTTATCATTAATTTAGTCTCTTTAAATTGATGCAGGTTATGCGACGCGACGCGACACGAAAACGTCATATAGTCGTATGTATTTGTGGCCTTGTTGCCGCCATAATCAGTCGCGTAGGTCGCATCATGAGGAACATTGTTCGTCTTCACGTATGAGGAACGTCGTTCGCCTAGAATAACGGTTTAACAATACTAAATTTTATGTCAGCAATATATTCTTAAACCGTTAGCAACACTATTCTACTCTATGAGAACTGGCAGCTTGAGAAGTCTGGATAATAAAGAAAAGAAAAAAAAGAAAAGAGATTTTTGGCGGGCTTAAATGAAACAAGGAGATTTTTAGCAGGAACGTTGAATTTAAATTAAATTAGTAAAATTTAAATGTTTGGTTTGATGAATATTAATTGTAAAGTGAGTAATTAGTTTAATATACAGTATGTTTGATTTTTATAACTATAGTCTCATTCGTACGAACAACGTAATTGCGCTAATAATTACAACAATTTTTTAGTATAAAAATGAAATAAGTTTAGTATTTTGTGCGTTCAATTAAGTATGAATATATAATCAAAACTATACAGTCATACGAACTCAAATAACGTAAGATTAATTCAACAAATGTCAATACTTCATTATGTATTGCTTAACGCGGTCTGTGTACATTTGTATTCAATATAAATACTGGTTAAATAATACGAACATCGCTTATAATAGACAGTCCTGTCCAATTATTATTCTTTGTTTAACAAACAAACCTAATAGTTTTATACATTGTGCGGATGACATTTCTTTTGACAAATAAAATATATAAAATTTTAAATATGAAACTAATTTAAATGAAGATGATCGTTAAAAAATGTTTGATTGTCTTCTTATGTAAATAAAGTATTTCGTGTAAAGTGCCACTAGTAAGACTAATATAAAGTGCCAAGTAAAAGTTATAAGAGCCTTTGCCTTTTGGGTTTTTTTCAAATAAATTAAATATAAAACCTTTTAGTTGTCTATAAAAAATAAGTTGCCAAAGAGTTTTTATAGTTTATTGCCATGCCATGCCTTTTAACACTAGTCGAGTCAGAGGTTACTTACCTACCTGCATGTTTTAGAAGTTAAAGATCATTAATACTAAATGACAAAAAGTCTGTACAAAAGGTCAAAATTGAACCGTCTTTTACATGTTATGTCACGCATAGGTTAGAAAAATTAAAGTATATTATCATGGTAACCCTACGAGTTTAAAAGGTCGACCAGTAATAAATGGCATCCGTGTACTAAACACGAACTTGCAATGTTTTAGCATTATTAACATCACGAAGTTTTAAATTGTTTTAATACTTTTCGTGTACACACTTGAAAATATTTTATTGTATTACCATTATATTTGAGTATGTCTTATAAGATTATAAAAACTGGCATCGAAAATCTGAATGTTTTAAATTATTTAAGGCCAGTTTAAAAATCACTTATAACGAAAACCTAATTATCATTACACAAGGAATTGACAATAAATAAATGTCTAATTATTATATTTACATATAAAATCAAAAATGCATCCTCGTATTTGTCAACTATAACTTCGATTATATGCATGTAATTTATTCAAGTCACATTTTTAGTGCTCTATTCGACGCGCAAATAGTGTTCAACTAATTAAGAATTATAAATATCCTAATAGGTTCATGATTACAGTATACACTTACTCTATTTATAATATTACTGTATTGCTACGGATTTCTGATTCAATTTCTATCAAAATTAAGATTTTTGTTTTTTTAAATGACAAAGGGGCAAACGAGCAACGGGTCGCCTAGCGGTCACCGAAACCTATGGACATCCGCAACGCCAGAGGAACTGGAAATGCATCGCCGGCCTTTAAGGAAAAGATACGCTCTCTTCTTGAAAAGCCCTATGACGTATTGGTTTGGAAATACCGTTGAGGACAGATCATTCCACAACGCGGCTGTGCGAGGCAGGAAGTTTCGCGAGAACCGTACGGTTTTGCCAACTATCGAGGTGATGTGAATAATATGTGACGCTCTGTCGAGTCATAAGATGACGGAGCTCAGCGTCAGAAATGGTTCCAAATAGTTCGGAACACTCCCCATGGTTAATGCGGTAAAATATGCAAAGGGGACTGACGTCCAACACAAGGTTGTATAAAGCCGATCAGTCGTTGACGATTCGAGTCGCGTCTCTGTTGTATGCGGTCAACTGGAAGAAGCTGGTATTGTGGGGCTCCAGCATAGAGATGCGAGCAGTATCCATGTGAAGCCGCATTGCGCCTAATACAGCTGAAGGCGGTGGCCTGGCTGGAAATACTGCTTCGCTCTGCTGAGCACTCCAAGCTTTTTGGAGGCCAACTTGGCCTTGTCTTCCAAGTGACAACGAATCTGAACGTCACTAGATATGTCGACGCCGAGAATACTGATACTGGCTGAGGCAACCAGGGGAGTGCTCTCAAAATGAAAGAAAGATCTGTAAACGTTTTGAAATCGTTTTAAAGCTGCTATAAAAGCCGTTAAAAGTTTTTCTCTTCTTTTCTCAAAAATCACAAGGCTTTGCTTCGAGTCTGTTCTTCCTGATCTTCTAGAACAATCATCGAATTGTAATCTAATGGAATTGAAAAATTCTACAACTCATGTAGAAAAATTTGTCACATCAAGCTACTTGTTCGACTACATTTTAACTTCTTTATTAATTTAAATTAAATGCTTACCATAAACAATTGTAAATAGTACTGCATTTTATCCCTTTAACAAAACGAATCACTTGTAAAACAAAAGATAACACCAAAAATATTTAGTTTATAAATGAAACACTAAAAACAATTTTTCCGAACGTTTTCCTGCGTAAAATAGTACCATTTGGCGCGCAATAGAACGTGCGTCGTAGGGATGCGACTGGTGCGGTATTGAGACGTTACCGTATTTGCATGTATTAAGTAATTTTGGCTGAGAGAGCAAGACCTGTGCCTTTTGCTCCTTTCACATATCACAGTCATGGGACGATGATATTTTAACCTTTTAAAATTTAGTGAGAGGAAAGTATTTTATATAGCATAGTATTATTTTTTACCACCTGTTTTGAGCAATAAGAGAAAACATAAGCATGACGTCAACCCTGGTTGAAATATATTATGAAGATGAAGATTACCAGAGTTCCCCGGTAAGCTTACATCAATTAATGTAGTTGTTTAAATTTGTTTTCTAAGTCTGTGGACCATCGAATACCGAACGTACTTGTTTTTTTTTAATAATATGCAAATTTACACACGCATTAAATCAAGAGAGATGTTCGTAGCATTATCAGTTTTCTTCAATGGCTAACGCAGAGCTGCTTATCACTGATATATTTACAAGATTTTATTTCATATCCTAACTACGCCAGCGATTGTTCTGTGACTTTAGGACCTACATAAAATACCAAAGCTAGTCCTGAGTGCTTGTATTAAGTAACAAATGGTAATTAATATTACAAAATCGTAACCCAAACTGTGAAACAATTTGCGCAATTCAGTCGACACGAGTCGATGGAAGTCGATTTTGGCAAGTTGATACTAATTTATTTGTTGACCTTTTATTATATTTAGCCGCACCCAGACTTTGTTTACATTTTATATAATACCAATACAAACTACTTTCTACAAATTGAATTTCTACGAACGAACAATTAATTTTTTTTTATGACATTAATTGATATGCTTCAAACGTTAATTTTTATAGATCAGTTTTGGTATAGGTTAGTTTTGATAGGCGATAGAAATTTAATACCAGCTTTTCCATTCGATTCGACAAAGGATAGCTTTTACGAGAATATGATGGGGGATGTTCCGAAGAACTGTTTAGATTACCTCCCGCCGCTGAGTTTCACTATAACTCACCATGACGGAGCTCCAAATTTCACTTACACCATCTTGATGGTTGCATTCCATAACTATGTTTCTTCTGATACATTTTTGAAAGTTTTCATAAGACTTACTAAAACACTTCATCGTTTTTAAGACTCACCACTCAGTTTCTTGTTAGTCACGTACACCTCAAAGGAATTATTGGTGAGTCATGAAGATGTTATCAATACTATGGGATTTTTTATTTTATTTCAAACCTGCCGTTTGAAATTTTACTCTTAGTAATATTTCATATGAGCGAAACACACGCATTTAAACTATGAAGGGCTTAGGTACTTGTTTGCATCTGCTTACCTTAAAAAGAAAAGACTCCTTGAATAAAATTACTCTAAAAAAAAGGTTCAGACTAAACAGTCGTCGTCGTAGCTATTCGATTATATAAAACAGCAAATAATTCCCAAAATATATATCACATGATTCAATACTCTAGCTGGAGGTTTAAATTGGTTTTTACTACAAAGTTATACTGCTGCCGTGGATGAATTTGTAGGTTTGCTTTATATACAGAAAAATAAATAACTAAAGAGACTGGGAGTGCCACACTAGTGAATTAGTGGTAAGAGGTCTTTACTTCATCGTCACAATATAACGGTTAGGGTGACCATATCTATGAGGTGTACACAGACTGTCTATATTAATATGATTTACTATATTCACATAGAGTAAAGTCAATAAAGCCTACGCCATGATGAAATCGATAAATGAAAAAAAAATAACAAAACCAATTTAGGCAATTGGATTGTGGTTGAATTGGTTCATAAACCATACTAGAATATTACTTATGTGTCAAACAGAAATTCATAATCGCCGCCTACTCTCATCGGTTACGAGCGTTACAATGTATAATCTTAATTAAAATTAAAATTGCAAAATTAATTAATCTTATTTTCAAAAGCAAAATATCTCGCTTTCGTTCTTATAAATTGTGGCGGCCTTAATACTCGTATGTTGCGCCATTTTGTTTGTTTAGTGATGTTACATTCCATCAAGACCAATTATCGAATATATTGCCTTATGTCATCATTGTTACGTATCGCCGTGGGATAGTTTTTATTACGTCGTAAAGCAGTTAAAGAAAGAAAAAAAAAAGACTCGCATTACAAACATAAACCTTGTTATAACATTTAAATTACAACTAGCGAAAGATAATTATTACAATTGTAATTTATACAGCAAAATAATATTTTATCTAGTCACGAAATATGTTTTTCGATTATCTATTTACCTACTTTTTTATCTATTTACCTACTTATTGCATGATTGCGAACTAGATGTGGCTCGCAATTTAATCGAAATAAAATAGTTAATTCGATTATTTCGTAATACGTAACTTCGAAGATCAGGTGTAAAGATACGTATGGATACTGATTTTTTAAAATAATTTAGTCATTTATATTCAACGAAAACCCAATGTATAAGATAAATCTGTGCTTAATTAAAATAAAAATAAAACTAATACGAACTTTGAACCTGTCAGCTTTATTAATGGCCAATATTACCGTGATTATTACATAAATTATAATTTAAACTGACTGTTATTGGATCTAAAACTTTTTATATTGTTTTTATAATAATAGTTTTATTGTAAAATTATACAATCAAATATTTAATCGGTAGTTTAGGTGTTCCTTTAAAAAAAACAAAAGATTCAAACAAAGGAATTATGTCTGATAATTCCTTTGGAATAAAAACGTTGTTTGAAGACAATAAAATAGTAAAGAAAACCTCGCGGACATAGATGGCCCGTGAGCCTGAAAATATTATGATACCGCCGTCTACAAATCCTCTGTCGAAAAAATCAAAATTAACGATAAATGGTCATAGAATACAGCACGGAATTAATTTGTAAAATATCCATTCAGTAACACAACAGTGCCATGTTTGTTCAATTTACGTGAAAAAAACCTATACGCATTTACATAAATAAATACGTATGTCCATAAATTTCAAGGTCTGCTATTACATTTGAAGACCATTTTGTTTGCATTCGACGTACTCAGTTTATCCGATTATATACTTGAATTGTATTTGGAATATTTAAATAAATAGCACAATGTCGTGTTGTTAATACCCCCATTTATTGTCTAGGCCCTCAAATTGCTATTTTAATTGTGCCATAATAGTGCCATACTGGCCCCATATCCACCCGGACAATATAAATCGACTCCAAGTCATTCAAAATAGATTCCTTCGGAAATCCGCAGGCGCCCGCTGGTATCAACGCAACGAAAATATCCACAATGACTTAGAAATGAAAACCATTGCGGAACACTTCAAAGAAATATCAAAGCGATATTTCGAAACAGCGCAAATTCATCCCAACCCGCTCATATCTCATATCGCCAACTACGTTCCAAGTCCTGTCTACAATTACAAAACACGCAGACCCAGACACGTCCTGGTACAACCCACAAAAGTTGCCATCCCACCACCTACACTGCAAAACGCAAACTCCCACCGTCCTCGCCTTCGAGTACGACGCCAACGCACCGCGCACACTCGACTCACCCGCATTAAAGGGCGGTCCTCACCGCCCTCAGAAACCCGCTAATACAGTTGACGACCGTCGGGAGACGGGACCGCTCCCTCTCTCGACGATCACGTAGACAACAAACATCAAATATTCGACAGCGAGATTAATTGATTAATCATCAAGAGACAGAACGCAACGAAGTCCAATAGCTGTACGCAGCAACTAGGGACCTAGCAAACACTAGGGTTCTAGCATTTTATTTAGCTCTCGATCATCCGCGATCGAGAGCCCTGTAACCGATGAAGTTGTAAAAATCGTCAACAAGATTAACAGTAACAACATCACCGAAAATAGATAGATAGTGCCATACTGGCACACCACTGACGAATTATGATAATGACAGTTGACAAGTAAAACGTCAAATCAAATCAACAATTATTAATTGTAAAACGACGTCAAAAATAATCTATTTATATTATTAGCTAATTGATTCCAATGACAAACACTATTTCAAATACTTTTTAACAGATTAAGAAACTGTATTTGAGGTTATGTTAGAGTGGACACTCACTGAAGCTAGTCAGCTTCTTTGCCTACAAATCGCTTCTATCGAACGCGAGATATATCAACAAAAGAACGCAGGCTAATCGCGTGTAGATTACACTCATCAAATACAGAGTGGTACCAACAGTTTATCTCACTTGAATTTGTACATTACCCGTTTATGGTTGGTGTCCAAATAAACGTTTTTATTTATTGTCAAATTCTAGGAACATTCGCGTCAATTTTATCGCTAAGAACGAGCATTCTCACGTTGACCGTTTAACCGTTCATTGCACGATTTAATATTTTCTTGTAGAAAAAAATCATATACATGTAATTATAGCCCTAGGATGTGTTAAAAATTATAAACAAAAATCTTTAACCTTTTTAAGTATTTATTTTTTGGAAAAACATACGATGGACATTTACATCACTATGCAATTAGTAACAATGAGCTTAGTGGAAAATAATGCAAAAAAAATCATGTTTTTGTTACAAATATTACTAGAAACATTTATCTTTTTCCACTCATTATGAATATTTTCAAAAACTCCCATACAGCAAATATTAGCAGATAATGAAACATTTATCTTTTTTCCACTCGTTATGAATATTTTCAAAAACTCCCATACATCAAATATTAGCAGATAATAAAACATTTATCTTTTTCCACTCATTATGAATATTTTCAAAAACTCCCATACAGCAAATATTAGCAGATAATAAAACATTTATCTTTTTTCCACTCGTTATGAATATTTTAAAAAACTCCCATACATCAAATATTAGCAGATAATAAAACATTTATCTTTTTTCCACTCATTATGAATATTTTAAAAAACTCCCATACATCAAATATTAGCAGATAATAAAACATTTATCTTTTTTCCACTCATTAT
>DWLR01005862.1:0-10567 GCA_018246295.1 Papilio alexanor hazarajatica
GTGTGGCCGCGCTGGCGGCGCTGGCCGCCGGAGCCGCCGCCGACCCTAAATGTCGACGTCGGAGAGTCGCCGGAAGCAGACGCCGAGGAAGATGCACAGCGTGATGAGGATGGAGTCGCTGACGAGGCCGAGCGCGCTGCTGCCGCGCCAGGAGTACGGGGCGCGCTTCCGGGAGAGCCGGCGCTTGTCGACGGTGAGCTTCCTCGGCCACGAGGCGTAGTCTGCGGGGACGGGTCGGCACTGCGAGTCGTGCCAGTCGAGGGCGCGCCCGTCCGACGTCTGCGGCAGTACGCAGAGCTGCAGCGTGGCGCCCGCCTCGAGCGCCTGCCGCAGCTCGCCCGCCACGGGCACCGTCAGCGAGCGCAGCTGGTAGCCGGCCGCGACGCTGTGCAGCGCGCTGTTGCGGCGGTCGCGCACCAGCACCAGCGCGTCCGCCACGTCGCGCGCGCTCGACACCAGCCAGCTCACGTATATCGATGTCTGCGAACTGGGAATTTGCAAACATGTCAAAACTCCAGATACCAATCCGGGATCTGAAAACAAAACTATTTAAAACACATCAATTGGTGCACTACACTTTATATTACATTTCCTATGTAAATAGTAGTTGTAAGGACGTTTGTTTGTTTACAAAATTTAGGTGTTCATTTGTAACAGGATACAGTCATGAGGTAACGGTGTTAACTTACTACTGCACATCGCGGAAGACTATGTCGGGCTCGGCCTGCAGGTTGTAGAGCGGGTCTTCGTCGTGTCGCTGTGGTCCCGCGGGCTGCAGGTCCGCGGCGCACTGCAGGCGGTCCTCGGGGACCTTCCCCAACGGCGAGCCAGCCAGCGCGGGGGGCTCCGCGCAGCGCAGCGCCGCGAGGCCCCCTGCGTGCCGCGCCATGCGCTCCACCAGATGCTTCAGCGGCCGCACCAGGCAGTCACACTTCAGGTTGTTGTCTACAAACAACGATCAGCTTGTCGGCGACAGTACAACTGATTTCATTTTTTGCACACGAAAGTATCATTTGTTACATCGTATTAACATAAAATTGTATTTTTTTAAAATCAAGTGAACCGTTTACTAAATCCGTAAAGAAACTCACCATCAAAGTCCACCTGTAGGCCCCGGTCTCGGACCTTGCGCACGAGTTCCGGAGGGAAGGCCGTGAGGGCATTGCGGCGCAGGTCCAGCCGACGCAGACGCTGCGCCGCCAGGAGGCTGGCCAGCGGCAGCGCCTGCAGCAGGTTGTCGCTCAACACCAGCTCGCTCAGGTTCTGCGGCAGGGTCAACGTCGCCTCGGCTGTCGGTGAACATTACCGCAGCTATATGAAACTGCTAGACTAAGGAAGTTAGTATTTAAATTTACGGTGCATACTACTTGACCTCCGTCCGTGAATAGAGTATCAATCAGAAGACTCGGGTAAAGTCAGACGGAGAGTGAACTAAAATCAATTTAGGTGGTAAAGTCCGTAACAACAACAACTGTTGCACGAATAGCTTCACGAATGGCCTCGACCGGTGAGATACCACGACCTCACCGAAGACACGGGCTTATTACCACACCTTTTGTTATATAAAAAAGGTGCGAGTGTGCGACCACTCAGTTACAAGTTTTAATTATCTCATAGTGTATATGAAGCAGAGAGAGTGAACTGTGACAGTCTTACAGGTGCGAGAGACGAGATCCCGCAGCTGGTTGTGCGAGAGGTCCAGGTCCCGCAGGGAGGTCAGGTTGCCGAGCACGTCTGCGACACAACAATTCTCGTTTAATTTAAATGACATTTACGAATAACAAATGGCTTCTCCGCCACACTCACGGTTTCTAATGTCGTTGATGTAGTTGTGCGAGAGATTGAGTTTGGTGAGGGTCCGAGTGCCGTGCGTGAGGTCCATAGTGAGGACCGGGATCTGGTTGTGGCTAAGGTCCACAGCGCGCAGCCGGTACGGGATCCAGGGGCTCGACGGGAACATCTTCTTGGTGAGGAACCCGAAGTCGTTGTGGCTCAGGTCCACCTGTAGTATTCACCAGACGCTAACATGTAGTAACACGTTTACTTATAACTGGGGACCCGAAGCTCTTCTCGTCGTCTCTTTCTTGCTATTTTCTCACTCTTTCCCTAAGGGAAGATCTCTTTACTTTCTAAACGATAAAACATACCCATAATTTCGGATATATTTAAAAAGATGATGACAATTTCCTTCATAACAAGAAGTTTCGCTTGATGACAGTGGTATGCCTGCCGCCTATAAACATCAACATCTGATAATGATCTAATTTTTACTACTGTATGTATGTATTTGTTTTTGTGACGTCACCTCCTCCAGCGAAAGGCAGTCGTCGAGCAGGCCATGCGTCTTGTTGTCGATCTTGTCCAGCGCGTTGTGCGACAGGTCCAGCTTCCTGCAACCACATAATATTCCTGTAAAGCGGTAACTTTAGCTTTTAGCTCGACGATAGCCTCGATTACTGAGTTGTTGTTGATAGAATTGAGGTGTGAAGCATACCTGAGAGCCACGAGTCCCTTGAAGGCCTCGTTGGGTATCTGAGAAAGGTTGTTGTGGCTGAGCGAGAGACGCAGCAGCTGCGGCAGGCCGAGGAAGGCGCCGGCGGCCACCGCGCGCACCCCGTTGTGCGACAGGTCCACCTCGAACGTCGTCGGCAAGTTGCCGAACGCAGACTTCGACAACGTCGTTATGTTGTTGTACTGAATAGAACGATCAAACAAACATATTTTTCTGGCAATCTTTTCTTTTTCGGTAAAGAAATGTAGTTATCTTGAACGAGGGTTTTTTTATGAAAGAAATAGATAAACGAGCAAGCGGTTCACCTGTTAAGTCACTAAAAGCACAGAATTTATCAACCCATAGACATCCACAGGAATCAGATAAGTTGGACACAGGAAGGATGTAAATAAGAAAAAAGACAAAAGAAAGGTAGGGAATGGAACAACGGATCAAACAAAAAACACTGCGTCACACTAATCTGTGAGACGATGAAACTCCATCAGTTACGCCGCTTGTTGAGAGTATCAGGAAAAATGTACATTATGCAGAAGGGTATGCAGGATGGTCACCTGCAGGTAGAGGTACTGCAGACTGGAGAGCGCGTTGAGCGCCTGCCAGGGCGGCGCGGTGAGGCCGTTGCCCGCGAGGCTCAGCCGCTGCAGCGTGAGCAGCGCGGCGAAGGCGTCGCCCTGCAACGCGTCGCGCAGCCGGTTGCCGGCCAGGTCCAGCGCCAGCAGCGCGTTCATCGCCGGCCACGTGTTGCTGCGCACCTCCGACAGGTTGTTGTGCGACAAGTCCAGCTCGCTGCGCGCACACAGGATACGATTACAATGGAAGACGATTACGTCGAAGAAGACGAATTCCAACATAAGTCTGTTCCTCGTTGCAGGACTTGCAACGGTAGCGATTACATTTATTTTTGACGACGGTAAAACGTTAAATTAAAGAAAGAAAGCTCGTAAAAGACCGAGAATTCAATGTGTGGCTAGGTGTCGCCACCACTGATGTGAACGTACGCCAAGCTGATGGGTATCTGGAAGATCCTGTCGAGGCGGTTGTGCGAGGCGTCGATCCGGCGGCAGCTGGCGAGGCGGGCCAGCGCACCGCGCGACATCTCGCGCAGCCCGTTGTGCGCCAGGTCAAGCCGCAGCAGCGTCGCCACCGCGCCGAACGACGCCGGCCCGATGCGCTCCAGAGAGTTGTGGCTCAAGTTCAAATACCTGAACACGGACACACGCGTCTTTAGGCTCGATGCGGCGCCGTCCAAACGGCCCGTGCTACTGTCGACCGGGTATCGTTATAGAGTAAGAGCTTCAAAAACTATTGCAAGTTATGCCCTGAGAATATATGAGAGACGAGTTGCACCTTTCCCAAGATCACACTACTTCCCTAAAATGTACTACAACACATAATATTCTTCGTCACCTCAGCGAGAAGAGGTTCTGGAAGACGGCGTTGCCGAGCTGCGAGATGTTGTTGTGTGCCAGGTCCACCGTGTGCAGCTCGTACAGCTTGGGAAACGCCAGCTTGGGCAGCTCGCGCACGCCGTTGTGGCTCGCGTTGAGCACGCTGACGCCGGACATGTTGTGGATCGGTATCTGGGTGCGTCCACCATGTTTATTATCAACAAAACTTTCGGCGACAGCTTTACAACGCGCGACGACAAATATTGCACATCGGCCGATTTGATACATCGTATTTGACATTTGTCAGCCTTAATAAATTACATTTTAATATTGTCTTATTTTATCATTGTTCAAACAAATATGCACCTTTAATAAAAAAAAGTTAAGCAATTAACACGATGTGCCCTCTGTTACAAGGTTTCGTTGTTGAATTTTGATGAAGTACTAAAGGTGATCTATTAAAGTGGTAAGCAAAAATAAAGAGCAAGATGTCTAATGGACAATAGTGAGAGCACTAGCAGAGCACTGTCAACAGACTGGCCACCTGCAAGAAGTCAGTGAAGAGGTTGTAGGAGACGTCGAGCACGAAGGCGTAGGTGTTCTCGTCGAAGGCGCTGCGGCTGACGCTGGCGAGGCGGTTGTGGCTGAGGTCGAGCGCGGTCAGGTTGTTGCAGTTCTGGAAGGCGCCGGGCTCGATGCTCTCCAGCCGGTTGTGCGACACGTTCACCAGCGCCTGGTAGAGGTCCGTAAACGCCTGCTTCTCTATCAAGGTGATGTTATTCTCCGCTAGGTTAATGATCTGGAAACGAAGACGTACATTTGAATACCTTATTTTTTCAACAATAATATTCTCCAACATTGATCGGTGCTGTTTATGAATTTCTCTTAATCGGATTTATAAATAAAATATCTAACTTTATTTTATTAGGTACTAATAGCCCATTAAAAAAAGTAAGCTCTACGTATAGAAAAAAAAACAAAAAAATAATGTATTTGTCTGTATGCATTGTCATTACCTCAGCGTATTTGACCTGCTGGAACATCTGGAAATCGACCTTAGTGATGCGGTTGCGCGCCAGGTCCACGGTGCCGATGCGCGTCACCGCGGAGAACGTGCCACGCCCCACCTCCGCGATCTGGTTATCCTGCAGATACAGCCTCCTGCACGCATACCGCAAGCACCAGTTGCACAAGGTGGTTATGACCAACACCAGTTGCACAGAATTATGGTTGCCTTAAGAGCTTTTTGCCAACAACTAAATGGTCAACATCGAAAGCGACAGAGGACACTATGATATTTAACAAAGAGCACTAACGCTTCGTTCTACACTAAGGAAGCAGGACCGGTAATTGTACTGTTAGGGAACAAAAGAAACCCTACCGGAGACAGCGTTAAGTACCAGTATCCAGTAACTAGTCGATGTTTGTGTATGCATGTGTTTATAAATGAACTCGTTTATTTCAGAGTGTGTCCATTGTAAATATGTGTGTGCATGTCACAATGAGATGTGTCTGAGCTCGTGCACTGACCGCAGGAAGCGCATGCCGCGGAAGCTGTTGGTGTCGAGCCTCCGCAGGCGGTTGTTGTCGAGGTGCACCACCTTGATGACCGTGTTGCGCGCGAACATGCCCCTGCAACACAACACTCGCGCATTGCACACAACCAAGTCGCTTCATACATTTCATTCAATCTTTTCTACATTATGTAATGCAATGACATCTACTTATAGTATAAGCAGCAAGGATTGTTTTATTGTATCTTTTTTGATAACCTACCTGGGTATGTCTGCGATGAGGTTGTGGCTGGCGTTGCACCAGCCCAGCTTGGTGAGGTCGCCCATGTGGCTGCCGTCCAGCTTCGTAATGTTGTTGTAACTGCAATACAAATGTGCCGATACAAACACCGGTCGCAGCGGACTATCATATTAACAAGTCGCCAAAGCAGACGGATGTGACAAAGTCATTGTTAGATTAAAAATATTTTGCAGCGCAGGTAGCCGTAAAGCGATTTGAAGAAAAACAGTGTGAATTAAATACTTATTCATTACGATAAATTAAAATGTTTCGACGAATTTTTCATACCCACAAATCACTCGACCCAGAAATTTTGCGTATGCTCGCGGCATCCAGTTTGGGAATCTATGCGTTACAAAATGGCCAAAAATACTTTCATATTACTAAGTGTATTGGCATATTGGCGTAATGGCATAAGCGTCCCCACCCTTAGCCAATACATATTGGCTAAGGGTGGGGACGTATCTCAGGCTCAAATATTATCCAATAATATTTTTGTGTTTTTTAAGTACTCTTTTTCAATGTACAATATAATCACTTTGCATGCAACTCAAAAGTAATAGGCAGACATCAGAAAAATGTGTGTAGAAAAAGGTTAGTTAACCTCAGGTCCAAGACCTCCAGCTCACGCAGGCCCTTGAACTGGTTGCGCTTCAAGTTGGCCAGCCGATTGGCGTGCAGGTCCAGGGTGCGGAGCTTTTTTAGATACTGGAAAAGTAAAGTTTTACAAACAAACATGTGTATACTTTATTTAACTGATGGAACAATCAGAAAATGAGAACTAATAATTTCTAAAGGCTGCTAAGAAATCATTTAAGATTACCTGAAAGGCTTCAATTGGTATGTCAGACAGGAGTCCGTTGACAAGGTGCAGCCGCAGCAGGCTGCCCGCAGCCTCGCTTCCCGCAAACACATCCTTATCCAACGCCTGCATCTTGTGCCCACTTATAGATAAGATGGACAAGTTACCCAAAATCTAAAGAAAGCCCAAGAATATATAATATTACATCTCTTTATTCTTCAGATCCCTACTGTGTGAGACTGCTCTGATGTCAATCATACATCTTTATTTAACCAGGGATTTGTAAATACATACAGACAGTAACTGTACTGATATACATCATATGGTCAAGTACAGACCTATGAATCTAAGATGAGATGATTTAACCACTTGCGCTGGAAAGACGCAAGAAGAAGTCATAATGCTTTTGGCACAGAATCGCCTACGACGTGGTATGTACTATGTATGTCGTCATGGTTACAGAAACAAAAACGACGTACGTGGCACGTCAGGTGGAATTGTTGTCAGAGTACAGATCATCAGCGCACTGCACAGCGTACAGTTATAAATATTTAACCCACATTCTAAATTCCATTCCATCTTCCCTTCAAATAACTATAAAAAGTTCTAGGTTAACAATAAATTAGTTTAGAAAGTATCTTTTTCCGATTTCTCTGAGGACTCGCTGGGAGGCGTCACGCACACTGCGTGACGCCTCCCAGCGAGTTATACTGGATCATTCTGGTACACGCGTCAGTGTTTTTTTTTGCCAGCGCAAGTGGTTAACTGAAATATGTAATGTTTCCAAAATATTATATTAGGTATGCAAAAGTTAGTAGGCTGACACATAGATGACAGTATTAGTATTAAATCCTTATGATTTTTAGTTAGCCCTATCCTTCAAAAGACACGTGTATAAATTTGACAGCTGTCAAACTATTTATAGCTTTAGCATTTTGAGTGAAGCAACTTTTGTTAGTTTGAAAAAATGGACAAAAAAGAATACTGTGTGTTAATAAAGCATTGCTTTTTGGCGGAAAAAAAAAAACTATTGAAGCCAAGGATTGGCTTGATAAACATTATATGGACTGTGCACCAGCAAAATCAACCGTTGAGAAGGGGTTTACTGAGTTTAAACGAGGCGAAATGAGCACCGAGGACAATGCAAGCAGTAGACGCCCCAAAGAGGCTGTTACCGGCGAAAACGAGAACGGCGAAACGGATAGAAGAGACCCTAAAGATATCAAAGGAACATGTTGGACATATCGTCAATGAATATTTGGGTGTGCGAAAGCTCTGTTTAAAGTGGGTGCCGCGCGAGCTCACAATCGACCCAAAACAACAACGAATTGATGATTCTGAGCAATGTTTGGAGCTGTTCAATCGTAATAAATCTGAATTTTTGCATCGATATGTGACATTGGATGAAACATGGCTCCATCATTTCACACTGGAGTCCAATCGACAGTCAGCCGAGTGGACTGCACGTGATGAACCGACTCCAAAGCGTAGAAAAACGCAAAAGTCGGCTAGCAAAATTATGGCATCAGTATTTTGGGATTCCCATGGTGTAATATTTATTGACATTCTTAAAAAGGGACAAAACCATAAACAGCAAATATTACGTAACGTTGTTGGAGCATTTTAAGGAAGAAATCGCGGTAAAACGGCCCTATTTGAAGAAAAAAGTTCTGTTTCATCAATATAATGCAACATGTCACAAGTCACTGAAAATGCAAAATTGCATGAAATGTGCTTCGAATTGCTTCTGCATTCACCATATTCTCCAGATCTGGTCCCCAGTGACTTTTTCCTGTTCTCAGACCTCAAGAGAATGCTCCCTGGACAGAAATTTTCTGCCGATGAAGAGGTAATCGCCAAAACTAAAGCCTATTTTGAGGCTAAAGACAAACCATACTATAAAAATGGTATCGAAAAATTGTATGACCACTATAATTGTTGTATCACCATCCAAGGGAACTATATTAAATAATAAAATCAAATTATATCAAAAAAAAATTATTTCCTTGCTAGCCTAGGAACTTTTCAGCCCAACTGTTATATATTATACAACTAAACGTTGATATTTGTGATTCCAGTATTATAGTAAGTTATTAAAGTAAATTGTACCTTAAAAGCTGCCTTGGGAAATGTAGCTATCTCAGTGTTGACCATGTGGAGCTCCTGCAGGGTTCTGTTGACTCCAGCAAATGCGTACTCATCTATGGTTTGTATTGGTGTGTCAATGATATGCAGCACGCGCACCGTCGACCTATGGAACAGGGAGCCAAACAGGTTGGCTGCAACAAAATACAACTGCCTATTTTACAACAGCCATTATAACAACAATAGCATAACTCACACCCATAGCCTACAGGGTTTGTTAACTTAATCTAAATATATTATGTAACAAACTAACGCCCCTCTATAGCAAGTCCCACATCTCATATGTCCTTATCCCTATAGTAAACATAATGACAAATGACAACAAATACTATAACTTGATGGTTATAAGTGAAATGAAAAAGTTTATTATTAATGAAAAAAAAATTGTAACTACATAATAACACATTTGAATATAAGTATTGCACTAACCAATTTTGCATTCCCTGAGCTCCAGCCTTTCAATGGGCAAGCCGAGACCGGCTATGTTGCCCAAGCCCACACTCAGCACTGCCAGCCCCACATTCTCACATCTGATGTGCAAGCCGGCATCCGTGCCATTCTCACATGTGCATGGGTACAGCAATTGACTTTGAGTGTCTTTGGGACATGGGTATGCTGGCCCAGGTGGTATGTACTCGGAGCTTGTCATGCTGGTCAGTCCCATGAGAACCACACAAATCCGCCAGGGGGTCATACTCGTGATGGGAAGGCAATCTGGAACGTGAATATAGTACAGTAATAGTAAGGTGGTCAGTTAGTAGTCAGTTTTATCAGAAATTTCTTTCCTAATTTTCAATAAAGGACTAAAACAGTTTATAGCTGAAGTGATGAACATGATAACTAACATCCATTAAAAAATTATATTGAGTGCAACGGTTTATAACATTTGACAATAAGACTAACATTAATTTTATGTTTATTTTACATTTAAGGATGGGTGTAAAGACTTTATTTATCTAAGTAACCATAAAGAACTTTCTTTGAAGAAAACTTTATTTTAAAGTTTGCCTATGCCCTAACAATAATATCTCATAAATGTGAATAAGGATTTAACTAATCAAAATGTTGAAGTTGTTGGACAGCCAACCTCAAAAGCATAAAGCTCTCAAATCGTAAGTTTAGACCACAAAACTTGCCTTTAAATTTCCTAAAAATATGTTTATTTTTTCAAATGTACATACTATGTACACAATAAAATTATAATATTGAATTTAGAAGCAGTGTTTTGTCTGTTTAATATCAAATGTACAATTTATGTGTAAAATTAAAATGATTGTTATGAAGTTGAGATGATTCCTACCCTAACTTATATCAAGGAAGTATCTGGACAGGAAAACAAGAACAAGGTCAGATAAACCCGTTTTACGTGTTTTAGTAACATAAATAAAAGATAAGTATTATTTGATTTTAAAAAATGTAGCTTTCGACTATCTATCGTCCTTGTCGTAGTTTGTGCAAAACATGAGTAACTGAATTCTGCTGCACATCAAGTAAACACTTTCACTGCTATTCATTACCTTGTAACATATTTATGCGTAAATATTCATTGGTCAATCAACAACAAAAGCAAATCTTGCAACTTTCTATTAAATTCTACGAAAATAACATAATCTTTTTTTTTTTATTATAATACGATTTTTTAAAAAATTAAAAGTACGCAAATCATCCCTCCAATAAGATGAGAACTGAGCTAAGCCATAGAGAAACTTGTAGAGGTGGGACGTATATACTGGAACAGGTTTTGATACTAGGTTTCACTCAATACTTCTTAGTATGGAGTATTATGGGACTAAAGGAACGAGTATCGAGTATTTAGAAGTATTTAATTTTTCATATTAATTTCGTAACTGTGAAATATTTTCTATTCTGAAAATATTTTGTATTGTAGAAGTATTTGGTATTATAGAAGTGTTTTGCAGTTTGTAT
>DWLR01005863.1:0-10566 GCA_018246295.1 Papilio alexanor hazarajatica
CTCCGTCTGGTTGGGTATATATATATATATATAATATATATTTATATATATTTTTATACAAGTGCATACAAAAAAGGTGAGCTAGAATCGAATGATTTTGTTGCAGCAAGAGCTTACAATTTTTGGCGTTACAGGGCAAATTATCGTCGACCGAGTTTGGTAGGTGCCTACTTGGGTTATAATTCTATTGACCTTCCAATGGAGTATTGGCCGTATGCGAATTGGGGTTTGTTATAAAATATTGAAAGCATTTTCGTGTGGGCTAACGAATGTTGGATTTTTTTTCTACTATTATTTATACCCCTTTGTGTGTGTGTGGAAAATTTGTCGCATGCGTCTATTTCACTTCGTCGTAACTAACTATAAGCACACCCGTTTACTGCAATTCTGTATGACTATGACATTTCTTGTGGAATTAGTGGCTTCGTAGCCCTTACGTGATAAATTACTTTCATACTATGTTATGTTAATAAATGGTTTAAGGGCCTATTTACCACCATTTTTCAAACTAACTCAGACATGTTTGGGTGTTTTCTTAGGTCATCGTATGACATGGAAGCAGTATCATAGGGTGGAAGACATTCACGGGTTCATGGATTATCTGGCAAAGACATATCCGAAGATTGTCAGCGTCAATTCTATTGGTAAATCTTATGAAGGGCGGGATTTGAAGGTTTGTTTACAATATTTTTCAGAAAATATCTAAATAATCTCCGAATCATTTGTTTAAGTAGGCTTTGATGCAGGCACGGTACACTAGAAGTATTGTTTTTCTAATATATATTCTCTTTAGGTTTTAAGGATATCGGACGGCAAGCCAACCAATAAGGCCATATTCATTGACGGCGGCATCCACGCTCGGGAATGGATCAGTCCGGCGACCGTCACATACTTTATAAACCAATTCGCTGAAAACTTCGACGTAGAGACTGATGATATCAAAAATATCGATTGGTAAAAATCTGATCTACATATTTATTTAATTACGGTGCAATCGTTTATTGTTCTATTTTATACTGTTTTATAAATAAATTTTTATTACTGTACACTACTATTACACTTAAATTGTTTAACTTTCGTGAGACATTATCATAAACTAATTAATTAGCATCGGCTTACTCATGTTTTGATTATCCGATGATGGCACCGACTAGTTTCGGACCCGTCGGGTCGAGACTAGTCAAAGACCGCGAAGTTACCTTGAAATCTTGGCCTGAGGATGGACCCACGACGGGTCCGAAACTAGTCGGTGCCGTCACCGGACAATCAAAACGTGAGTAAGCCGATGCTAATTAATTAGTTTACTATTACCCTGTTAGTATCAATTGATGCCCCTCTTACGAAATATCGTTTACGTTATACATTTCCTCAAATGCACATTTCTATCTTTAGGTACTTTCTACCAGTTGTGAATCCTGACGGCTATGAACATACACATCAGTCCGACCGTTTGTGGAGAAAAAACAAAAAACCGAGCAGAATCACGGGACGTACTTGTATAGGCACTGATCTAAATAGGAACTTTGGGTGCGTATAATGTTTTTATATTTGAAAACAAACTATGTTTAAGAAACATGCCTCGTTATCTAAATAGAGAACTAAATATTTACGTGAAAGCCTAAGCAAAAACGTAAAAAATACCTGATATTTTTCGTAGGTACAGCATTTTTCGCCTTTACAAATCTAATTATGTACAGATATCGATGGGGAGGCAAAGGTTCATCTGGCAACCCTTGCAGTGAAATCTATCGCGGCAGTAGTGCTTTCTCTGAACCAGAGTCGAAAGCTCTATCGGTAAGTTAAATATTCTAATGTAAATATGTTTTGTAATGTTAAAGAGGATGACATAGGTGGGATAGGAGATAGCAGTTAAACTGATGTCAACAACCACCACAAAAAGACATCTTCAAGGATCAAATGGATTAAGATACGCGCCTTATTGTAGGACAGAGAAGAGGGTATATTAGGAAAAAAGTGGAGAGGATAGTAGGATAATTGGTCAACTTAGTAAACATAAAGTATTAAAGGTATATGATTTCGTGATAAGGTAAGCACGAATGGAAGTATTCCACATCTAATTCCATTAGTGTAGATAAGTATCCCTATTTTACTTATCGATAGCTCGTACCTGAGGTGATGTCTTAAGTTGTCTACTCGTAAATTTTATCGATAAATACCTGGACGATACTTAAGAAGGGATTAACGTTGCCCATTACGGGTATTTTACATTTATTTAACACCATTATCTTAAGTGTTCTTATCTATACTACGGCATGTGTCAATACTGGTTAATTTATTTTTATGGGATAAAGAGAAAATGCGCAAAAAGATAAGATAAGGTCACTCAATCGTCAACATCGCTTTTTAGCATCCCTAAGGCAATCTGCAATTGACGAGTGCAGTACTTATGTATGTTTGAAATAATAACGCGATTGAATATCTGGCTGAACACTCGGGCATAAACGTTTTTACTCTTTTCAAATTGGCAACAAGTCACTGCACAATAAATTAAAATTGACACGAGAGGCAGGATACACGTTGTTTGTCTGTCATTTGATTTATCTAACTTAATCCTTGTAAAATATGTTTGCTATTTTATGCAAGGCTACGGTCATGACCCGTTGCGTTCACTTTTTACATGCAGTGCGTGGGGATATATTACTTTACTTGTATACTTCATCGGCTTAAAAAAGTTAATAATTATTTTATGCTTGATTAAAAAAAAACAGAATCTGAAATCCTGGTATGGCTACAACTTGAAAAAACAACTGCATCTCTAAGCCCAGGTCACTTATAACAGTTTTGTCAGTTCTTTAGTCAGTCATTTAATTTAAAAGGATAATAAAGAAATTAAGAACAATTATTGTACGAACATGTAAATAATAAAATTTTCATGGTGCAGGATTTCATCAAGAGCAGTTCTGCGAACTTTACGGCATACGTAACTTATCATAGCTACGGTCAGTACCTGCTGTACCCTTGGGGATATGACAATGCAGTCCCCGCAGATTATAAAGACTTGGACGAGGTTGGCAACAGGATGGCATCGGTAAGTTTTGTTAAGTTACAGAAATTAATTTAAACAAAATTATCTCTAACTTACGTAGAAATAATATTTCCCACTACAAAGATTTTAGAAATTGCATTTGAAACTATCTAACTTTATGGTATTGAGGCAGACTTTATTACGTAAAATTTAATACTTGGTGCTTGCCTTTGCTTTAAGGCAGCTAACAAACACATATCTGCAGATGAGAAGCAGCAAATGACAGAGACAACAACAACCAACGCTTTAGCTTAGGAATACATAATGAAAACTATAATTATTCAAATTATTTCAGGCTATAAGACAAACCCGTGGCTCATCATATCAAGTGGGTTCTTCAAGCGGTCTTCTATACCCAGCTTCAGGTGGTTCCGATGATTGGGCTAAGGGCCAAGGGATCAAATACTCTTTCACAATAGAACTCAGTGACACTGGTCGCTATGGCTTTATCCTGCCCACATCCTTTATTGAACCAGTTGCCAGGGAATCACTGAATGGACTGAGGGTACTAGCTGCCCAAGTTTCTAAGACATAATTTATCATAGAATATAAGCAGCATTTATTAGGTTATAAGATCTATTTATTAATTTTAAAAGTAACTAGTACACTATGTATTTATTAAATGTATTGAAATGTAATATTTTACTGATGTACAATTAAACTAATTGCATTGTTTGATTACTTTTATTATGAATCCTTATATCTTTTAAATATAAAAAAAAACATCAGTATTATTCTTTGTTTAGGACTTATGTAAAATGTTAATATTAATTCCCATGAACAATTGGAGAAATTAAAGTTTTAAGAGCCCCATGTCTAAGATTTTATTGTGTCTGTTTGTAAGTGTGTTTAAAACATCATTGAAACAAAAATCATAAAGGATGTTAGTCTGTTGGATGGTAGATCACTTTAAAATAGTTTGTTGCATAATAATATGTAATAATAATGATAGAGTACAAATAAATTTCAAACCACGTAAGGTAGACATGTAATGTTGGAGTCCATTGACTGTTGTAAAAAACTTAATGGTGGAGAATTCTTATCTTTATGCCAATTTAAAGGAAATTACTTTCCAACAAGTAAATACACCATAATTTATTACCTTTTTATAATACAAACATACAAGGGGTTTTCAGAATTGTTTATAATGTGTATATCTATTTTGCAGTAGAGTGGACTTTTCTGATAAAACAAAAGCTGTGGGTACTCCAAAACTAAATTTTTAACACTCCAATATAGTAATACATGGAGGCAGTGTTTTGTAAACAATGCCATGTGTTTGAATATCATTGGTAATTAAAAATATTATGTTCTAACCATACATTGCCATTCTTATTTATTGTTTATCTTCTAAAAGAAACAAATATACTCTACCTTCTGATGTCCAGTGATTTTATGATCAGTTTCGATGTTCATTTCATTGGTAACATGTTTTGTAACTTTTATTTGGGGTACTTTATTCTCACCACTCGACGAAATACCATTGGGTACACCTGGGCTACTATTTAACAAATTTTGAGTCTCATGTGCAATGTCTTCCGCTCTTTTTAAAATTATATCCACATCCTCAATATCGTCTCCGATTTCACAATCATTATTCTTAACAGTACAGAGTCTTTTTATTTCGTTAAGTATATTTCTTATTTCCTCGTCACTATCTTTAGATTCACAAGATTTTTCAATTAGCAAAAATTCTTCATTAAGTATATCTTCACTGGTAGGTCCGTTACTAGCTAAGGAGTTATTGGCCATTTTATCTTGTTAAACCAGTAACCCAGAACAAGGCACCAAAACATAAGAGCTTAGTGTGAATATTGGTGAAAATGAAAATATAACAATTTCAATTCAATCAAATCAAACTCTTAGTTGCTTAGCAACGGCATTGTTTTCGTTTTCTTTTTTATTTAATACTTCTTTTGTCCTGGCAACATTAATAGAAAACTTTTTATAGAAAAAAGGGGCAAATGAGCAACTAGTCGCGTACTGTGTGGAATATGAAATTTAATTTGCTCAACATAAAACAAATAAAGTCTTACCTACCGGATAATCCTAAGAAGCCTTGATTCGGAGATTAAAAACAAAGAAAATCTATTTAAATTTAGTGAACCACAAAGAAACAGAGACAACACGATTTCAGCTAATTGCCTATATTGTTATAAAATTAGCTTATTTGAACTGATCGAGTACAATAGATTAAAAGTCTAGGACACCTGACGTCACTAGAGTGCGTAAAATTATATACCTAGGTAGTCATAAATAGTAGGTACTAGATAATCTCTGTTGAAGGTCCCCAATTTCCTTCAACTCCAATGTCAGAAAATGTCAGTTTGACAGCTTGTATTTGCGTTATATTTATGTTTACCTACTGTGTATGTATAAGTTGTAAAAATATTATCACAAAGCCATATTGATATTGGTGCATTATTGCAAAGAAATTGACTGTTTGCCATCATGTCAGTGCCACCACAAGCATTTGTTAATAAAAATAAGAAACATTTCCTAGGGATCCCCGCTCCCTTAGGTTATGTGGCTGGTGTCGGTCGAGGGTAAGATTTAGGTTCGATAATTTTTGGTCATAAAGTATTGAACACTTACGACAATAATCTTATTTAATTTTTCAGTGCCACAGGTTTTACTACACGATCTGATATTGGACCGGCTCGAGATGCCAACGACGTTTCGTAAGTACTATATTATTTCCTTCTGTAGTGCCACCTCTTACCAGAGGTCGGCTTTCGATTCGTGCTTTTGTCATAACTGCATGGAACAATAATCAGTATTTACATGGTAACCTAATGATTTTATACTTATCCAAGTAAAATTTTTAATCTCAAATACGCAAATAATATTTAAATCTGATTTTTAGCGATGATCGTCATGCTCCCCCGGCAGCAAAACGTAAAAAAACAGAAGAAGAAGATGACGATGAAGACTTGAATGATTCCAATTATGACGAATTTTCTGGATACAGTGGTTCCCTGTTTTCAAAGGTATGCATATTTTTACTTCTGTTTTATTTAAGATAAGTCCAAGTGTTTAGGTTGATGTTATCTTAGTCTAATAATTCATGAGGAAGATGGAACACACATGGAATCAGTGCAGCTTATTCATATGGCATTGTTCGAAAGCTGCAATAAGAAAAATTCTTCCTAGAATGAAATGGAAAGTAAATATATAGCCACAATATAATTATAATAGTGGTCTTAATTAAGACCTGTTTTATATTGATAGTAACGTACTTCTTTATTTATATGGGACACTGCAAAGAACTGAAATTGTGAAATGCATTTACACACATCATACAATTGTGTTATTTAAAATAATACATAGTCATGAATTGTATATAACAGGATCCTTATGATAAAGACGATGCAGAGGCTGATGCTATATATGAATCTATTGACAAGAGGATGGATGAAAAAAGGAAAGAATACAGGGAGAAACGTCTCAAAGAAGATCTGGAGAGATATCGTCAAGAGAGGTAAATATATTTTATCTATTTTCTAGAAATATAGTGAAAACTATAATTCATAATCACAAATGATAAAAATAATAATGCCATAACAAATAATAATTTTTCAACATCCATATTAAAATGTTTAGGAAGAAATTAATTTATACAGTCCTATACTACACAAATGTATGAATAAAATTTAATCATTTGTACCCCTAAGGGTACAAAAAGACTTTTTTAGGACCCAGGATATAGATGCTGGGTCCTAAAAAAATACTTTAGGCAAATCAAACAGACAGATCAAATTTATTTAACATGACATTATTAATGCATCTTCATCAGCAACAGCCTATAGCAGTCCACTGCTGGACATAGGCCTTCCCCAATACCATCAGTATGCGGTTCTCCTCTTTCCCCAACCAGCGTCTTCTTGCCATCCATACTTGGTCATGGATCCAGCTGGAAAGAGGACACCCCACACTTCTGGTCCCCATTTGTGGCCTCCATTCCAAGATTTCCCCCCCCCCCCACCATCTACCGTTGCTAGCTTGATTAATTAATACATAGTAAATTAAATTTGTCTAAACATATAATAAAACCTTAACTGATCAGTATCTGTACATCTATCTATACATATAATAAAATTGTAACTGATCGGTGTCTGTACATGGAAAATACATTTTAACTATTTTACAAAAATCAAAACTATTACAGGGAGTAAATACCCCCTTAAATTACCCCCTTAATAATATTGGTAAATAGCAATGCTATAGAACTCAAAACAAAGATTTTTTAAATTTTTGTCTGTTTGTCGGTTTGTCTGTTTGTGTGTAAGTTTATGCATGCTATTCTCAGAAACGGCTTAACTGATTTGGATGCGGTTATCACCAATGTATTGTAATTAGCAATTAACATAAGATTGGATTGTAAATATTTACTTTGTTATAAAATAGTTGTTGTAATTCTTAAGTTGTTGTAAAATTGTTGTTGTAGTTTGTAAGTTTTTTAACAACAGAAAAATTTCTTAATTTAGACCTAAAATCCAGCAGCAGTTTTCGGATCTAAAGAGAGAACTAAAAGTGGTTACAGAAGAAGAATGGGCGGCCATTCCTGAAGTGGGTGATGCTAGAAATAGAAAGCAGAGGAATCCTCGAGCTGAGAAATTCACTCCATTACCTGACAGCGTACTGTCAAGAAATCTTGGAGGAGAATCCAGTTCATCGATTGATCCAGGATCAGGGCTAGCCTCAATGATGCCGGGGGTGACAACTCCAGGAATGCTCACCCCATCAGGTTAAAAAGTTCAATACTTTAACATTTTAAATGTACACATTATACAAAAGTTGTAATAACGGTGTAGGATGAAGCCATAATTGTCAAATCTTTTGAAAACTGCCTGAAAAACAAGACATTAGAATTGTCTGCATGGTATTGCCTTGCAATTGAACCTGAATTGTTATTGAAGCTAGGGTTAGCTATTAACATTAAAAATTCGCGATTCTTTTTTCCTTTATTGCTGCAATATAAATAGGTTCCTCTGAACCTATTTATATTGCAGCAGTTTCTTTCACTTCGAACCTCCTTACTCATACTGTAAATTTTAATTTTATTTTTAAATAGTCAGTTTTTAAACTGACCATTATAATAAAAGCATTATTTTTTTTATTATTTTTTTATTTTCACAGGTGACTTGGATTTGAGAAAGATTGGTCAAGCGAGGAACACACTGATGACGGTGAAATTGTCCCAAGTCTCCGACTCTGTCACTGGCCAGACGGTTGTCGATCCCAAAGGATACTTAACGGATCTGCAATCTATGATACCAACTTACGGTGGTGATATCAATGATATTAAAAAGGCCCGTCTCTTACTGAAGTCTGTTAGAGAAACAAATCCAAACCATCCTCCCGCTTGGATTGCTAGCGCCCGACTGGAAGAAGTAACAGGTAAATTGTTGTAATTAATAAAAAAAAATTACCATCGACTCTGTTATGTTCAATTAAAAATGTCATTTTAAGGATGTGGGTACAAATACGGTATTAGATTAATTTCGTAAAACATTTGCTAGATTAAGCTTAGCTATAATGGTTAGATGGTTAGTAGAAAATAGTTAGATTTCTTTACAACATATGCTATGACAAAAGGAATTTTTATAAGAAAGTAATTTGATACTTGATGTAGTTCATATTAATTATTACACACATAAAATATATATTAAAGTACATTAACGGAAAATATTGTTTTAAACCAGGCAAAGTGCAATCCGCCCGTAACCTTATAATGAAGGGATGTGAAGTAAATCCTAGTAGCGAGGAGCTCTGGCTGGAGGCGGCCCGGCTGCAGCCACGAGACACGGCACGCGCGGTGATAGCCCACGCCGCCAGGAACCTGCCTCACAGCGTCAGGATATGGGTCAAAGCTGCCGACTTGGAGCAGGAGACTAAGGTAACATCGACAGTAATATTTGTATACTTGCTATGAAAGTGCATTGCTTAAATAAAAACTTAATATACTAAAACATATTGTAACAACACCACGCACTTTAACAGGCAAAACGCCGCGTCTACCGCAAAGCGTTAGAACATATACCGAACTCGGTGCGCCTTTGGAAAGCAGCAGTAGAATTGGAGAACCCAGAAGATGCTCGTATTCTGCTGTCACGCGCAGTGGAATGCTGTCCAACTAGCGTAGAGCTCTGGCTGGCGTTAGCCAGGCTGGAAACGTACGAGAACGCCAGGAAAGTGCTGAACAAGGCACGAGAAAACATACCCACGGATAGACAGATTTGGGTCACTGCTTCCAAACTCGAAGAGGCTCATGGTAAGTGCTATTTATATGATATGTTGGCTTATAGCAATCTAGTTGGACTAGCTAAAAAGATGTAACGGAATATTTTGACGTTATTTTTTTAGATTTTAAGATACTCAATTAATTTTAAATTTGCACTCATTAACAATACATTAATTGTCCTTAATGTATTGAAATTATCACTATTGTTATAATATCAAAATAAAAATGATTTAATTCAATTTAAGAAGGAGACTATAATATAGTTAAAATTGTTGAGTGTTTATTTTATATAAGTGATTTACACAAACCAGTGTAAGTTTTGAACTACTATCTAACTTAAGCTTAATGCACAATGCATAAATATCAAATACAGTTTTAATGGAATTATATTCTGAAGTATCTAGAAATCTTTACCCTTATAAATAATGTAATAATTTCCATATCTAAGGCAACACTCACATGGTGGAGAAGATCATAGACCGTGCGATAACATCTCTCAGCGCCAATGGTGTTGAAATCAACAGAGAGCACTGGTTCAAGGAGGCGATGGAGGCTGAAAAGTCAGGAGCGGTTCACACTTGTCAGGTACAATCATAAATATTGTATTACAATTGCCAACAAATCTAGAGAATGTTTATCTTCATTTCTTCAAGATTTCCCAAAGTTCTTTTACAGTTCAATTCAATGTAAAATTTTATAGTGTATAGTAGTAATGACATGTATTAATTATTGGTTAGTTAATAAAGATAGCAATAACTATATTATTGCTATCTTTATTAACTAACCAGTACTTCAAAATGCAATGTTACCAGTTAAATTTCTTACCTTCCAGTTCCAACAGAATATATTTTAAGTGTAACATAAGATATATAGAAAAATAACATTCATCATGTTTAAGTTCTGAATGAGTGCTGAGAGAAATGTTATTCTTATACATACTTCAATGTTGGCTATTTTATTTGACGGACTGGTTGGCGCGGTTGGCGAGATGATTGCCTTTCACGCTGCAGGTTGCGGGTTCTGTGCATGAACATGTCTGTTTAGTTTGTGTCTGAATTTAAAGACCACCGGAGGACGGTCAGCAGCGTCCTTTTCTTAATACGGTGGAACACGCTGCGATCGCCAACCCGCTTGCCAAGCGTGGCGATTATGGCATATTGCTCCCAATGGTTTTTTTTTTTTTTTTTTGTTGACGCGGAGAATGCATTTCCGCACTTCGCCGTCCGTGCTGCGGGGGCAGCAGGGACGGCTTCGTGTGGGACTCCCGGCCTCATAA
>DWLR01005864.1:0-10565 GCA_018246295.1 Papilio alexanor hazarajatica
TATAAAAAACAGTATATATATATATATATATATATACATTAAGTATATAAACAAACAATTTTTGGGTTTAAACTTAAGATAAAAAGTACTGACTGATCGATCGAAACTATCGATGTTTAAAATAAAACATAAACGAAAGAAGTACTATGGGTGTCTACGGACGAAATAAACTAGAGGCGATCGACGTCGCGGCGAGAAGGCTTTGAGACTATTCATACTGACTCATCTAGAAAGCCTTAACTTACTACTTGTACAATGCATATAATATACAACAACCATAAACTAATATGAACAAAACAAACATTAAAAAAACGTAGAAATTAAATAATAAAAATAAAAAGTGATATAAAAAGTATGACCGCCGACAGGCCGCCGCGTGCCGACGTCGGGTACAAGCCCTTCGTAAACTTAGAACATTGATTCCGTTCTTGTTTGAAGACAAAATCAATACAGGAAAACAAAGCGTGTTTAAGAGCGCGACGCGCCGGCGGCTGGCGGCGGTTTGAGAAATGACCGGTGAGTGATTCATTTGCGAGCTGCTCGACGACGACACAGTGCGCACGCATTTCCTTACAGCTGCTGTTGTGTTGCCGTGAATTGTATGTAGTGTTCCAAACGATTTGTCTATATTAAGATTTATTTTATAAAATTGGTCAAAATGTCCAGTACTATATTGTATCATAGATATTGAAAGATAGAGTTTTTTGTAATAAATGTAAAGCGAAAAGAAGACGAGCACAGTGACTTAATGTCGGGCTTCAATTATATGTGATGGTGGATGTGGCCGATATCGTACGGCGTGGTGTCGCGGTGTGGTCCGTGTGCAGCTAGAGGTCTGGCGGAACTTACGCCTCGACGAGCGGGCCGGGGTAGGGATCGGCGTGACGGTATAGGCGCGCCAGCCGGCCCGACACCAGCAGCAGCGGCACGAACAGCACCACGCACCACGCCAGCGAGATCCAGTACCCGTTCTGCAAACACGGAATCGCAATGCTCAGTGGCAGTGACCGCGGACGCCGGCCGAGTGCGGCGAGCGGGGCAGTACTCACGACGGGCATGAGCAGGGCGCGGCAGGCGGCGTCGCGCGTGGCGTTGAAGGCGTGCGAGACGGGCCCGCAGCGGCCCACCTCGCGCCGCGCCGCGAGCTGCACGCGCCGGGCGTACAGTGCCAGCTGCTCGCTCACCGCCGCCGCGAATTTCTCCGTCAGCTGCGCGACAGACAAATCTCGCTTAATGCGGCCATCTCCCAGCGCCATTGCATATATAGCGGGTGAACGAGAATGGAATGAACAAGAATGTAATTGTTTTCTTAATTATTTATTTAGTTTTAACCGTAGATTCTTGGATACCTCTACCTTCTTGAATCCTTGGATATATTCTTTTTAATATATATTTTTCTATATACCAAAAGGTAGCAAGCGAGCTAGCGGTCACCTACGTGGCCGCTAACCATAGACATTTGCAACAAGCATTTGCGAGTTGCAGATGCGTTGTCTACAATTGACAGAGGGGAAAGACAGAAAAAAGGAAATTTCCTTCTCGTATTCATCCCCCTCCCCGTCGAATCCTCTTTTCCTTCCCACACTTTCCTTATTTGAAAAGGGGTGGGAAAGGGGAGAGGGCTAAAGTTAGGTCTCCGACACCTCATTCATCAGACGAAACAGAAAACTTCTACTGCACACCAGTCTTTTCTGAAGTCGAGATATTTTTTGCACCGGTTGAGTGGCCCATTCGTACAACAGATCAACTTATGTTGCGACTCAACAACAACTTGTTGCGGACTCTACCAGTGTTTTATAATAAGATTTATACAATTGTTTTTCATAACAAATAAGATTGATTGGATAATTAAAATTTCAACTTACATTTTGCACAAGTTCCGGTCCTTGATTATTGAGAAAAACTTCAGCTTGAGTGGTTTCATGCATGAGGAAGTTGATGCCCTCCCGCAGCGACGAGTAGTTGGAGCGCAAGCGGTCGCGCAGCATTGTCACCGTCTCCTGGAACGTATAATGAACCACAATATAACGTCGGTACTTGCTTTCAAGAGAAGAGTGAACAAGTTTATATTAAAATGGATACGACATTTTGATCACAACCGTATTTAATATCACGTGTCACGAAGTGGTATTTATCCAAGTGTAAGTGATTGAACTCTTCCAAGACGGCTGAACTGATGAGTTTTGAGGGAGAAGTGCTCACGTTGAGGCGCTGTGTGTGGTCGAGCATGGGGCGCAGCACGTCCGCCTGCAGCGCGTCCAGGTCGCCGGCGGCCTGGCGCAGGCGCGCCGCCACCTCGCCGTAGCCCGCGCGCGGCTCCAGCGCAGCCGCCGTGCTGCGCAGCTGCGACACCAGCCCCGACAGCTCCAGCGACGTCATGTTTGTCTCCAGCTGGAATAGTCATATAAACTGTGCTCTAATACGGACCTGCCACTAATTTTGGTAGTACCGAAATACTAAATAAATAAAAAAATTATTTTAAATATACGTATCCTTGATTCAGAAGCATTATAGCTAGTAGAAGTTCATCAGATTTCACTTGACTAAAATTAAGGTGTTAAATTTATATGTCCAATTTGTATAAATATAATTATTATATATATAATTTGGTTATTTCGTGTTGACCGCGTTCCGACGCGGCTCCGAGCTGTCGTGCAGCGCAACACGCAGAGCGCAGCCGTGTCTCGCATGATTCCGTATGGCTGTTTAATTACAATACTATTCCGTTGATTTCAGTTACACTCAACCTAAATTTAATTTGCAAAGTTCACTTAAAACCAATAGATAAAATCAAATTCAGTCGTAATATAGGTATAGTACAGTTGTATACATTTTTGCTGATTCCAAAGATATTACTTTCCCAAAATGAGTCCTGCAGACGGCGGTTAAAAACTTTTGTCTTCTTTTAATTTTAAGCGACGATGTCATCGTGCTACGACACAGGCGCGCGGGGCGACGTAATACTCACGGCTTGCAGGATGCGATCGAACTCTAAGTCGGAGAGGCCGGCAGCAGCCAGGCGCCGCAGCTGGGCGCGCGCGGCGCCGCTCAGGATGACTACGTCGCGCGGCAGCTGCGGCCGCAGCCGCGCCGCGCGCGCCGCCACCTCGCGCGACACGTTCTGCGTCAGGGACTCCAGGTCGTACACGCGCCACAGCTCCAGCGTCTGCCCGACATCGCCGCCGATACAATTCAATACACATAGTAACAGTCAAATACAAGAATTCGACGGAAACAAAAGAATATGGTGTTCACCTCGTAAACGGTGTGGTTGGCGTGGCAGCGCAGCAGCACGGCGCTGAGGTTGAGCTGTGCGCCGCCGGCCGCCGGCAGCTCCACGAACCGCTCCACGTCCGCGAACACGCGACTGCCGCGCGGCTCGCTGCGGGAACACGCTTGGCACGTTACACTCACAACCTATTCTACTCCAATTTTGTGTCCCGCCGAATAATCACACATATATAAAAAATGTAGTTCAAAAAAACAATCTATGATATGAATGTTTCGAATGCTGTAATGAAGTTAGGATACTCTGTCCCACAAATATCTGTTATTCCCATGTTATCCCCATGCTTGTGGTGCGGTTCGTGCAATTATTTTTTGTTAGATACAGTATTCTTTAAGATATCCCTTCAATTTGAAGGAGTTTGCCAAAAATGTTGTTTAATAAGCTTTATATTTAGGTTAATATACTAATGTTTTATCCGAATTATCTAGTTTTAGGTTACTGTCAATGTCATAAGATTACAGGTGATGTGTGCAAGGCGGCGACTCACGTGAGCGGGTCGCAGACGAAGCGCTGGCTGGCCACGCCCACCACAAAGTATACCATCATGACGAGCACGACCGCGCCGCCCGCCAGGAACGTCACCGCCATGCCGCTGCGAACACACGCACGTTATGTACACTGGGAGACGGGCGCGGCTCGCGGGCGCGGCTAGCGGGCGCACTCACCAGAGCAGGCAGCTGGAGCCGGCGCCCTTGTTGCAGCAGTCGCTGGCGCCGTACACGTCGGGCCGCTTGCCGCACACGCCGCACACCAGTCCCCACGCGAACAGGCACGTCATCTACATACGCACAACAAGAATGTTGTTAATTTCGGAGAGCAGTGGCCTGTATTTTTATTCTTGATGGTTGTGAACTGTATACTATTTAATTACTATTTATACTTAGCCACGATAAAATAAACAGTGCACTGTACACCGTGGTCGTTAATATCTTGTCTTCTTGAGTATTCTTGCTGCCGCTCAGAGAGTAGACTGGACCACGCCGAGCGGTTTTTTTTGTAACTGATTTACCACTGTTTGCCTTGATGAGGCATTTACAGCTACAGCGGGCTTAAGGCGGCAGAGCGCTGAAGGCGACTCTTTGGATGTGAAGCTGCGGTTCTTTAGTTCCATACGCAAATATTATTTATTTCATAAAAAAAAAAACATTTAAAAATCGTCTGAATCGATTAACGAGGATTAAGCACTATTTCTATCTCTAGATATTATTATAGATATTTTTCTTATTAACATTATTATAAACAGATTGTTTTTATTTAATCAAAAAACTTTATTTATGCAATGTACTATTTATTGTTGGAAAGAAAAATATTTGTGGCTATTTAATAACTTTTAAACTATAATATCCGTTGTAAGGAAAATTTATTTATTAATAAATACAATATTTACAATAATTATATTATTTCACAATTAAGTAAACCTTGTTACATTTTGCAACATTACTCACTATTCATTTTCTTTTCTCGCTCTTCAACTATTTTTTTACTTATATTTTTTTATTATATGGCGTTATGTGTATGTGGCCAGTTCGATCTCCTTGGTAAAACCAAAGAGGTTAAAAACTTATTTAATTAAATTTAACGTTAAATAGTGGCTCTTTAAAAACTCTTCTTACTCAAAACCTTGCCGAACCTTGGTCTAGCCTAAACCTCGTTAAGAGTAACTAAGCTCTAGGGCTCCCTCGCCTCGGGCCGTTACTTTATTATCATTACCGGATTTGTAGGCCGCCAAGCTCTTAGTTCGCTTCGGCGGCCCCTCCATGGAGTGACTGGGCACAAGGGCCCTCAAGAGGGGACCTCGGCTTGGGCTGTCACTCAATACGCGTTTAGCATTCCGATTCAAGTGTGCCCGAGAGGGCTGAGTCTCAGCTCGATCGACTGTTATTGTCGCACCGCCTTACATAGGCAAAGCCTCGCCTGTCACACCCCACAGCCATAAGTGGCTTAATTGCGACGGATATAAAACATACTTCTCGTCACGCGCACGCTCCACCCGCCGGTCTTCTCCCCCCCTGTTAAATCCCCTCCGTCTCATTCCCCGCATGTATTGCGTGGGGCCATGTTGCTGTCCGTATAAATATAAGTGTTACGAGTAACAGTGGTAAAGCCCACAACAATAAATAACATCTGTTGCCGTTGACCTCACAGAAGATAGGCATGAAGTAGACAAAATTTCAACTGATTTCCGTTTTGTCTGATGAGTGAGGTCCTCTTCCCGCCATTTTCTAATAAGGAAAGAATGGGAAGGGGAACTGGATTTGACCGAGGGTAACGTATTAGCTTGTTGCAGATGCCTATGGGTAGTAGTCACTAAACATCAGGTGACCGCCTGGTCGTTTGTCCCATCTTCTGCCATAATAGATATCACCTTTGAATCAATATATCATACACTTTCTATTTATTTTTTATGAGATCCATAACGGAAAAGGTAATCGTAGCGAACCTCTGGAGCACTCCCAGGATTGACAGTTGCTTCAGTGACTCAAAGGACGATACGTAGATTTTTGCGGACACTGTATACCTTACTATTGAGGTTATTAGTGCCCTGCAGGTGAACTAAAGAGTAGAGGAGCAGCGAATGTGATATGTGAGCGAGCTCACCAGCAGTAGGCAGGCGGCGGCGGCGCGGCCGGTGTGGCGCCAGTAGCCGCCGTACTGGTCGAGTGCGCCCTGCAGCCAGTCGGCGGTGCCCGCCTGCTGCGCAAGTCGCTCGCTGGCGTTACCGGCCAGCGCGCTCACCCGGTCCGCCAGCGCGCGTAACTGCCGCCCTGACACCGAACGACACATCCTTATATTGCAACAAATGTTAATGTCTGGCTAAAATTATAAGATTCATTTATGATGATTCTAATTTATTACTAAAGCCACAATAGCTTTTGCCTGCACCCAAGACAACAAACATGTTCGTGTGCATGAACATGTTTGTTTATCTTGAGTCTGGATGTAAAGCCCACCGGAGGACGGACAGCAGCGTCCTTTTCTTAGTAAGGTGGAACATACTGCGATCGCCAACCCGCCTGCTAAGCGTGGCGATTATGGCATATTTTCTCCCAATGATGCGATCAGTGGGGGAGGCCTAAGTCCAGCAGTGGTCGATCATAGGCTGAGGTGTGTGAGTGATTACCGGTGTCGGCGAGCGCGTCCTGGACGTGCGGCGCACGCTCGTCGACGGCGCCGCGCAGCCCGCGCTGCAGCGCGCGCACCACGTCCAGCCCGCGCGCCACCTCCGCCGTCAGGTTGCCGTCCAGCAGCGCGCTCAGCTCGCCCAGCACCGCCGACACGTCCGGCATCTGCTGACATGCACAACTCACTCACCAATAGTTCGGATTTATTCTAATACACTTTATTTATTTTTCATTCAGAGAAATACAATAAATAAAAATCTATTCTAACGTAAAAACTCTGACATCTGTAACTCGGAGGGAAGCTTCCTAACAATTATTTATTATACGAGTATATCTAAAAATTCATTGCTATTAAAATTAATATAGTAAACCAAACTATCGGTATCTACACAATACAAAGCGGCCAAGCGGGAACAGACTAGTACTTACGGTCGGGAAATATTGATCCAGCATCTGGTCCGGCGCAGCGTGCAGTTTTACATTCAATTATTAATTACATCATAACTGACGGTCATCGCACCACACTATCGGGTGCTTTCGCGAGGTTAAAACAGTAACAACATTTCAAACAGAAATACATGTAGTAATAACATATTTTGAAAGCAGGCCAATGAATCGACGACGTAACTTCAATAATTAGTAGTAATTTAATGGTAACTTTTAACCAGAAGCAAGGCGCTCGCTGGCAACTGACCTGGCTGTACTGTATCTCGGTGTCGAGCTGGCCGATCTTGTATTTGTCCTTGAGCTCCCTGCACTTGGGCTGCTCACAGTCGTTCAGCGTCTGCAGAAGCAGCGCCTTCACCTTGCGCAGCCCTGCCACAGGTAATATAAAGTAACTCATTTCAATATAACACAATTTTTTTGATTAATAATATTAGTATTGCATAATGGTGCGCCAACAGTCGATTTGCTGGCCATAAAATTTGTGATGAGACTGTAGAAGGTGCTGCTTTCAGTGGGATACAGCAATTTAATTTTTAATTCTGCATCAGAGCTATATGGATTGTCAAGACACATCGATTGTGGTGTGACGGTGGCACCGACGAGCTTGTGCAGGTACCTGCATTGAGACGCTGTGCGTGCTCGCGTAGCGCGTGCGTGCGCTCACGAACGTCCCGCAGCGAGGTGCGCGCGGTGGGCAACTGGCGCAGCAGCGCCTCCAGCCGGCCCACCGCCGCGCTGCCCGACTCCTCGCTCAGTTGCTGCGACATCAGCACCCCGCTGTCTGCACACATTACACTAACTAATGATAATATCTGGAAAATTTTATGTAAAAAGTAAAGTTTCAAAATTGTTTTCTTTGTTTTTGTTAAATAAAATATTAAGGTATCATAAATATTTTGCAGCTATGAGGATATGTTGTTGATCACGGTGTTTTTCATGTCTTACTCACAAGTAAGCATGGCGTTGAGGCGGCGTTCGAGCTCAGCGTAGTTGTCGACTAGCAGGTGGCGCGCGTGTGCTTGTGTGGCGTTGAGAAACTCGCGCGCGTCGCGCAGGCCCCGCCGCAGCGCCGCTGGCGCCTCCGCCGCGCCGGTGTCCACCTGCGAGTCCGTCGCGAACGCACACACCACGCCAAACCTAATACACAGCAACTGGTTTTAGAATTTTAACATAGTAATAATTAAAATCGGTAAGTCTTATAAAATTAATAACCTCATAAACATATAGACGTGTTAAAAGAGTAACAGTTTCTATGGATTGAGGACGGAGAGATAATTTCATAGCATTTTTATGGTTTTAACATAACCAAAGCGTCATCTAATACGATCAAAACGTCGTCCAGACTCAATGCACATATAACGATGTATTGTACTTTTTTCGAGTTATGGCTTTCAAATTATAATAAATGAAGGAATGATGGCACTCACAGAAAAAGTGTGAGCAGGCCGATGAGGAGTATCGCGAGAATGCCCTTGATGCAGGCGTCGTACTTGCGATCGAAGGGCCGTCGGCGGCGGCCCACGCGGCACCACTGGCAACAGCACCAGAATAGCCTGCACACAGCACACGAGCGACATTAGCGAGCGCGATGGGCGGCGCAGGGCGCGGGGCGCGGGCGGCGGGCCTCACCCGGCGAGCGGCAGCGCGGCGGCGAAGAGTGCGGCCAGCAAAAGCGCGGCGGCGGGGCCCGCATAGTGCGCTAGCAGCGGCCGCCAGTGCTCCCGCAGCGGCGCCACCTCCACCTGCCCGTCCGACACCGACACTATACCTGCAAACAAAACGAATTGTTTCATTTCAAACGTTAAAAGATTATTCTTCTTCTTCTCCGATTAACGAAGGTTGGCAGTCAGTTCAGCACATCTACTTCTGTCTTTTGCGAGGTGGAACACTTGGGCGGCACTCGCGATTCCAGTCTACTCTCTAATATTTTTTAACCATGATTTTTTCCGAAGACTCCTTTTACCAGCAACTTAGTGCGTGCATTCGTGCGTGCGTGCGTTCGTGAGTGCGTGCGTTCGTGAGTGCGTGCGTGTGTGAGTGCGTGTGTGCGTGTGTATGTGTGTACAATTAATATCATGCTTAACCAAAGAAACCATTTTGGCAAACGGAGGTGGCAAACGAGCAAGCGGTCGCCTGATATCAAGTAGCCATAGTAAGATCAAAATATCACATAGCAACATAATCTACACATTCCATTTGATCGCACGGTTCGTCGGGCAGAACGCGCTACCTTCAGCGTGACTCATTGCCGACGAATGTGAAAGGGCACTCGGCATAGACACCATTAACAAGGTTCTAGTACCCAATTGTCTCCTTTGCTTGTTTCGGAAAGCCAGTAGTGTGTTCTATTTCAAACTCGACTGCGTGGAATAATCGGTTCGACTCCTGCCGGACGCCATGTATTTGTTTTTCATGCCGTCCAGCTGATGTTTTTTGTATATTCATTGACCATGACACATGATACGATGCGTTCGAAACCTCGATTAAGTTCAACTCTATGCTTGACGTCATTACTAACGATGCTTAACATATTCTTTCAATTTATGGACTCTATCGAACACCCCGCCTTTTTCGGAATGTGCCAGAAACAGTAAGATGAGCGATTATTACTAAAGTTATTGAATGAGTCGAGTGTACAGTTTAGTCGATAAAAGTTTATAACAAACGATGTTAACTACTAATATTTAGCGCAGCGCGGGTTTAACTACAGAATTTTTGATTCAGTGGGTTGATTTTTTTTGCAACGATCGCCCATCGCTTGTCCGCACTGGGCCGGCAGCGCGACCGTTACGTGAGCGCCCCGCGCCCCGCACCCCGCGCCCCGCACCCCGCACGCGACCGGTTCGTGCGCTCTCCGCAAGTACCGCTGCAGAAGAACGACATTATTTATTATAACAATAACCACATAATCTTAAAATTTTCAATTTTTCGTTTAATTTAATTAGCAGTACTTTTCATAGTCGTCGCCACGCCAGCTAGTAGCACAGTAAAATAATTTACCTTTATTGCTATTTTAAATAGTATTTTTTCTTTATCTATTTATAAATTACTTAACAGGTTGAAGGAATAATAAACCGTTACGAATGTAAGTGCAATTACCTCGCCGCGTAATATGTCGTGCGCACAAACAAAAGAGTTGGTTACCGGTTGGCGCGCACCGCGGCCGCACTGTGTCAAGGCGACGACCGCGCACGCGCACGCGCACGCGCACGCAAAGAGAAGCCGTTTCATAGAACATAATACGAGTTAGACTACAATAAAAGTCGTTCTGCACACGAAATCCCAATTTGTAAATGTAAATGTTTTTCTCTGTAGCTAACATAAAAATATTCAAATGTTTTCAAATTCATTGCAAATCTATGAAACTCTGTGGTTGGCCTTTAAAACGGAATCTCGTTAGCCAACTTTTCAATGCAAAACGACCACAACATGACACTAGTAGAATAACTGGTGCGAATTTTAAAGCTTCTAAATATGTACAAAACAAGTTTCATGGAGTTATCTCTTGTCTTTACACTTTATGTTGTTGAAGATGAGACAATGTAAAATGAGGTAGTGTTCTATCTTTAGCGGATAGATGGTGTAAATTAAATGCCCAGATACTTAATAAATTAATATAATTCAAAAAAGGGATGTGAATTGTACAAATGATCGTAGGTCAAGTGACATGAGTAGACAGATTTGTATGAAGAATCTTCAAGCGCCTG
>DWLR01005865.1:0-10562 GCA_018246295.1 Papilio alexanor hazarajatica
CACTTTTGTAGAGCGTTCAATTCTGAGAAAAAACCATCTTCGGTCAAAGTGATCCCATGAAATGCCGCTGAGCTTAAAAAATTTTAAAATAAAAAATCAGAGTTTTTGTGTATTTTCAATGGGAAATCTTCACACGCCTTGGTCGAGGAATTAATATGAAGGGTTCAAACTTTGAGGGAATTTTTTTTTGGGTATTTCCAACAAGAATTCACGATGGTACCGAAAAAAAAAGTAAAAAAAATCACCCTAATGTGTAGGTATTAAATATGAATATGGCCGAACGTTACTGACTGCTATAAAAGTACGACAAAGAAAAATGAATGAAAAGGACATGTTTCATGTGACTAAATAAAAAACGTGCTTATTTATTCTGGAATTACATAAAACTGTTGTTAAATATGTTTATAACTACACATAATTGAAACAGGGTTTTTGGAAAATCCATTCAACAAAGTACAAATTCGTATTCCCAATAAACCTTTTTGAACCTTTACGTATATACTTAAATAAAACCTTTAGCAACACCTTTTAACCCTTAATTGAGCGAGACTGAAATCAACACTACCACCGGTCACCATAAACTACGTATTAATTTAAAAAAAAAGTGAAATTTTGGTACATTACGATCCAATACAATAATTATTTGATTAGTTGCTTGTTACTGTTCAAATCTGAGCTGTTGCGAGTCTCTATAACAAACTTATTCAAATTGACATTATGAATCCGTGTTAGAAGATGGTTCCTTATGGAAAAACTCATTAAATTTAATTTTTATTCGTGTCAAATTAATTAAATAAGAGCTTAAAATTAAATTAAAATTTAAGTTACTTGAGTACTTAAATGTTAAATTCTGATATGGGATTTATCTTTTATTTTTGTCAATTTTAATCTATAATATTACAATTTTAGTTTACGTTTTACCTTTACTTTTGAGTCAAAACAGTTTACCGTATATAATATTAATTAAATTACATGTATTCTAATTTTTTAAGATAGCAATGTCAACTAATATAAATAATATTTAAGTTCACCTTTTGAATTTAAATACAGCTTAGGGAGTTATTGACAGGTATGATCTAGTAGGTGTCTCATTAAATTTTAAAGGTAATAGTCACTGTCCGCGTGCTACCACAATTTATATATTGTTCAACATTATTTCCCTGGCCTTTCCCACCTACATAGGGTCGTCAAAATATGTATTCTCTTCTATATATCCCGGACTCTACTGTAGTCTATACTGTGACTGGTTTTGACAATAGTTTTACGGCCGGCCGCCTGACGCCAAACGTAAAACATAATAAAACCTTTAATAACATCTTTTAACCCTTATCTGAGTCTTTAGTCTAAATACATATAAAATGTCTGTATGATTTCGCAATTTGTAATTTAACGTTTTTCAGTTGTGTTAATATAATTAAATTAGAATAATGGGGTTACTTTATTTGCATTTCCTAAAATAAATTTATCATTATCTGCATAAAACTATTTTTATTTCTTTGACAGTAAGATTATGTCATTTTGTTTTCGAATTGCTCTATAATAAATTATCTTATCTTCTCAATTTCAAATCGTCTTTTGATTCCCATCCGTAATGGGCGATAAATGGGGCATTATACGGTCTCTGGGCGACCAACAAACAGACGTTTCTACTTAAGTACCTTGTGCTCTTCGTCATGATAAAGTATTTAATGTTGCTTTTAAATACCGTTTGTTGTTCAAAGGAAAATATAACTTATTACTTTCTAAAACAAAGTTTTCTTCAAAAATACTGTTTACAGGCCATGTTAGTGCATTATTTTTTATGACTACATTTTTATAACAAGTGTTATGAGCCTGTTGGATTTTTAAACTTCATCGTCCACGAAAATAAAAAGAAAACCTAAGTATAAAACGTCGGAGAAAACGCAAAGCTGAGAATCGAATATCGACCATTTGATTTTAAGTCAAACGCCAATAATTAATTCTATGTTTAAAATTGCTGTCGATAGAACTGTTGCTTAATTTATAAAATGTTTTTAATCTTAGACACTTAGGGCTTGGCCAGTGTATTTATTGGACTGAGTTTCTTTCTCGTGCCTTTTTCGTAGGCATTCCTTAAAGTTAAATAACCTCTTCGACCTTTTTACATATACTATTAATCAGTAATGATATATTAAACAAACATTTAATATGTTTATTTAAATATTTACTGTTCTAAGTAAAAAAATACTGAATAATAATTACTGTTCTGAGTGTCTAAGGTAAAAATTCCATATTAATAATTATACATATATTTATATGTATCTTGTAAAATGTGTCTCAAATGGTGTTTTCTCGTAAAATAGTTACTATTATACTTTTGACTATACAGTGTTAAGGATGATCGAAACATGGTAACTTATTTGAAATATTCAGAAATTAAGTTTCAAAATAAATTGTAACTTACAAGGCACGTAAAATTTATATTATTTAGTATATACACACATCACAACACTTATTGGAATGATATTTGTTTTGCACGTAACATTTTATGCGGGAAGTTCGCGCGCAGACCGAACGCACGTCCATCTCCTTCCAGACTTAAAAGTCGACTGAAAGCCAACTGAAAGCCAATGACTGAAGTCGACGCAGATCAGAAACAGGATCTTGAGAGTCTCCTGCTTTATAAAGATAGATTTTATTATTTGAAATACTTTGAAATCAATGACACGAATAAATTCATCGTGTTCCTGCCGCAAAATGACGTTTCGTATGTATACATATATATTGGCAACAACTACATCTTTAGCACGAGTGCCGCTCGACCGGTGAAATATCACGACCTCACAGAAGACAGGCGTGAAGTAGAAGTATTCTGCGTTTCGTCCGAGGAGTAAGGTGCCGGGTCTAATTTTAGTCCTCTCCCCCTTCCCACCCTTTTCTAATAAGGAAATGGTGTAAAGTTAGATGACAGGTTGCTCGTTCGCCACCTTCTGGTATAAAAAATAACAAAAGTTAATTTAATAATTCAATAAGGAAGCTAGCAATGAAGGAGTCAATTACGAAAAATACTTTTGTCTATTAGTTAAAAAAATGAAAGTGGTGACTAATGACCCTTAATAGGGTTCCCATTTTTACAGGGAACTAGTTCCTTCCACTGTATTTTAAAATTAAATAAAACATTATATCAATGACTTACTATGACATTCCTTTGCATGGAAAATCATCTATACTGTATAAAATCTATATAAATCTTATTTTTTAAATCGATATTTTCTGTTGTATTTTTTTTGTAAATTTTTGTGATTAATGTTCATTTTATGACTCACTCACATCAATTCTATCTTTTTAAAATGTTTGTCTGTGAGTCACGACTTAACTTTAGAACGGCTTAACCGATCTTAATTGGTCTATAGAAAATTTAAAACTGGTATATAGAAAGAACACATGTTTGGGCTAACGATAGCCTACATAAAATAACTGTCTGTCTGTTTCCTGTATGAAATCACACATCAGTATGTTATCCTTAAGAGAAAGGACATATAGATAACGTGCAAATGTTGATTAAAGCTTTGAACAAATTGACATATAAATGTATAAGGCTGAATAAAATACTAGTGTTAGGCATTTTTCCGATTCTGTCATTATATTAAATCTTAGATGAGATAGTTTTTCTAAAAACCGAATAAGTTTTATTTATACCATTATGTTTTTTGTGGAATAGTCTAAGCATAGTTATGCTATATACTATTAAAAGCACATAGTAAAGATCTATTTCGGTCGACATAATGTTTTGAATATTGAACCGCATGATATATTGTCAATATGTTCGAGACGTTTTCATATTACTGTGAGCACATTTGTTGCCACAATATTATTGGATTTCTCTCGCTCGAAGCTCCCTGTTTAATGTATCAAAAGTTACTCTACATAGCTTCAAGTATGTAATATTATTATACTGTTATTTTCCAATTGGGATGGATCTTTGAGTAGCTAATTTTGAACTCTCTCAGTAACTTTTTTATTTCGTAGACAATATTTCGTATATTTTATAATCAGAATTTGTCGTAACATAACGTCTGATATAAATGAAATATTTTATTAAATTTTTAAAGATTTTTAATTTTATGAGCAGTAGCTAAATGACAAATTTTCTTACCCACTTTGACACGTTGTACATAATGTATTATTTTGGTTACATACATCATTATGTAAATATGTTTCCATTCTTAAGGTATAATTTACAAATAACGTGCATTAACCTTGACCGATCATAAACAACAAAATGGTTTATTTTATCTGTTCTATTACTATGCTGACTCCATTTGACTTATAGTTTCCATGCAAAATAGAAAAAACGAAGGCTATAAATTTCATTGCGACTGTCTAGCAAATGCTTACCGAGTTTGATACTAAATTCCACTATCTGTAGCTATAAGCCCCAAGGGACGGCGAACCCTGCAAATAACACTATCCCGCAATCTTAGACATTTCGTGACACCGAGTCCGTCTGTTTCCATGTCACAGATAATACTGTAACATTTATTATTGATCCCTTCTTGCAATCTCTATTCCCTTAAAGACGTTTATTCGTTGATTTCTTATTGTTACAATGAAATTATATTTCGTACAACGTATTGTAATTATTCTATAAAGATTTCTACACTCCCTGTTATCTGTGTAGCTCTAATTGCCTACAACTACGCCTTGTTTACGTATTATTAATTTAGTATTCATTATTAACATCAATACTAAAGATCCCAAAATCGGTCTCCTTGCTGTAACCATATGGTTCAATTTTGTAATCTTGATCGCCGTACCTTTGAAAGGATTCCAAGCTTCTTGGCAGCTACCTTCGCTTTGGATTCGGTGAACCGTCCGTAGTTTAGATTGGCCGAGATTTCGATTCCTAGTAACTGCAGACAGTCGGTGAATTCCAGGGATACATTCTGGAAAGTCGGAGCTAAGGTGAATTGGCTTTTTTTTGGCGGTGAATAAACACGCTTGCGTTTTGGTGGCGTTGAATCTCACAATATATGTAGGTATTGTCCCACCAGGAAACTGCCTTGAGTATGTGATTAAGACGCTCTACCATGGCCACACGTTCGGAATGCGTTTGGTCCCGACTGGTCCTATCAACTGGTCTCTACAAATGTGCTATCATCTGCATGCCCATAGATACCGGGTATGAGCAGATCATTGGTATGGAGCAAAAATAGAGTTGCAGAGAGAACGGAACCCTGAGGAACACCGGTATTAGTCGTCAAAGGGGCGGATGAAGATCAGTCAATGACGACACGGAGCGATCGCTATAACTTCTATAATCTTGCAGAGTATAGAAGTTATTGAGATGGGTCGGTAATTTATAGGGTCAACACGACTACCTTTTTTAGGCACAGGCTGCACGTTAGCTAAATTCCAGGTTTTGGGCACTTTTCCAGCTTCGAATGAAAGGCGATACAAGCGTGTTAAGACAGGAGACAACTCGTCTAGACTACGTAAAACTTTTAAGATCTCTTTCTGCCTTATGCGGATTTCTGTCATAGACGTCTCGCAGTAAGGAATTTGAGGTGGTGCGGCTTTACCACTGTCTAGACGTGAATTATTGGCAAAAATGGAAGCAAATAAGTCCGCTTTCTTCTTAGTCGTGTGAGCCAGTGTTCCATCTGGTTTTACCAGCGGTGGCAGTAAAGGCCTACAGAAATTCGCCTCGACCGCTTTGGCAAGTGACCAAAAAGCTCTACTTCCGCAGGGTTTGCTAGCCAGCTTTGCGCCAATACGGTTAATATGGTTGAGGCGAGTCCTCTATAATTCCCTTTTATAGGACTTTGCATCTTGGTTATAAGCTTTCTTTCTGTAACTCAGATCAGGTAATTTGTACTGTCGAGCATCAGCCCAGGAAAGATACGCCGAGTGTTTACGCTTTCCAGCTTTAGTACATTCGGAATTAAACCACGGCCGAGCTTTGCCACCAATGGGTACGTCTTTATAGGGGATAAAGTACTCCATTGCTTGATATACCACATCAGTTATAGCATTTGCACATTCTGACGGGTCATCAGACGAAAAGCAGACCTGCCGCCAAGGGTAAGATGCAAAGAAATGACATCTCATCTCAATCTGCTGCCTTGTATCGCCATATTCGCCGAACTCCGCGTATATCGCGGTCTGGTGGAGAATATGAAGACACAGATTTCACCAGACAGTGATCAGAGGTTCCCAACGGTGAACTGACCTCTACTTTGTATCTGTCCGGATCGGTAGTCAGCAGAAGGTCCAGGCAGTTGGCTGTATGGCCAACGATATCGGGCACCCTGGTTGCTTCCTTTACTAGCTGGAACAGATTGAACGACAAAGCAAAGTATCGTGCTTCTTTTCCAGTGTGGTCAGTCTTCTGGTACGGGAACAGCCAGTATTGATGATGAGCATTGAAATCCCCCAGAAAAACTAATTGCACCATAGGGTAGCGGTGCTGGACCAAATCAGCGGCCTCACTTAGATGTTGAAACAGGCGAGTCGTCTCCTGGTGCGCGCGGTAGACACATGCATAAATAATTTTGTCGGTGCTTATGTCCACCATAAACCAAATTATAGAAAACGTGGGCTCCTCCAGGTGACGCAGACGCCGAGAACAGATGTCACTGCGAATGTACACACATACTCCGGCGCGTGGGCGAAAGTTGAGCTCCAAAGAGAATCCCGGGTGGTGTAAGTACGTCGCGTCTGTGGGACAACGAATCTGCGTCTCTGTAAGAAAGACCGCATTGAGATTAGTGTGCACTCCCCTGATGTTAGTGTAGTCTCACTTTAAGTGAGAGGAAGTGCATCCACTGTAAGTCAGTACTCTTTCTATTTTTCTTGGTCATGGTGTGGAGGGACTGAATATAATGGGAGAAGGAAGTTGAACGAGGCAATACGATAAAAGTCCAATAACATAATCAGGTAAACTGCGTCATTGAGGGCTTGACACGGAGACTGCGGGGACGCCCGAACCCCCCCTGAGATTGCCATCGGGTCCTCTCACCCGGTCGCCAAGCGGCACGATGGAGCCACCCTGCTATTTTTCGCAGTTGGCGGGGTAGCCTTTCGAGGGTGGCTAGCCCACTACTTGGGCCCCCAAATACCTGCGGTCGGCCAGCGGAGAACCGTGTTTCGGATCCCGCTACCCTCCGAGCTCAAGCACCCGATACAGCAGTACCCTATATGTCATACCCGACTATCATTCGCATCGCAACTGTTCATACCCAACCCCCATAAGGTTTCACCAGGCATCACTCCAGAACACGACAAAAGTCGCTTGGTAGCGTGACTTTGCCTAGTGGGTGGTAACCTTGAAAACTGCGGCGTACCTACCACCGAAATTTGTTGCTCGATCCTACACGTGTCCCCAGGGGAGGGTATCAACTCAAGTAATTCCTACGGACGCGAACAACACCATCCCCACAATCTTTATTTGTATTTGTACATCTTTTAAGCGAGGTTGGTTGCAGGATTTTAGAATAATTTATTTCATATCCAGCCTTGCGGATATTTTACCCACGCATCAAAAAAAAAAATACGTTATGATCGAAATACAAAATATATATTGAAAAATACAATTATGATAATAATTCCCTAATAAAATGTGAAGTGTATTGTACACGCTCCAGGGGAAATAAAATAAAACTTATAACAATAAGGCTGGAGGATATGCCGGTAGCTTGAATTAATCAAATATCCGGCAACCTTCCTGGACCTCTTACTTGAATTATTTACTCAAGGAAATTAAACATTAACGTCTGTTAGTTACTTAACATTAATGTTAACAGTTATTAATACTAACAGACTTATTCACGTACGGGTGGATATAATCATATTATTGGTCACATCCCTGTGAACAATACCAGATGTCAATTTTCTATTTTCAAGTTAAGACTTGTTAAGACATTTTTACAACAATTGAAAAGTGATTGCTGCTTAAGAAAAAAAAAACATTCCTAAAAATACATAAACTCTCTCAGTTTAATCTAAGTTTTTATTTGATCTATTTTTCGCCAAACAAAATATATTTTTTCATCACATGACATTACTGGATAGATTCATAATAATGTCATCGCAATTAACTTGTCATATCACGGTCGTACTGAAAATAAAACGTTTAAAAGTATCTGTCAAGTGCCGTCAACAAATGTTTGCAACAATTCAAAATTATAATATTTATAATGAATAATAAAATAGTAAGCTGTAGATGTTAATATAGAATGGAATCGAGAAACAAAGCCAAAAAAATCGATAAAGCGAAAACAGCGCCGCGGTCTTCAAGTAAAGATCGAACTATACCATGCACATCGAAAGATATAGGACGAGTCCTTGTGCTGAAAAATGGTCCAAAAACTGTTAAGCCATGGTACAGAAGACTCTGCAAATATTTGTACAACAAGGAAAAGGGTACAGTATGCGAAAGATCACAAAAAAGTTGGATGTACATTATCGGATATTCAATGATATATCTTTTATTTCTTTGCACGTATACTATGATATTTTTGTATGCCACTTTATCGATAATAAAATTACACGGCGATTATCAAGTTATAGACAAAACTGCACTATTAAGATATGCCGATCACGGCGTAGGATTGTCTGCGACGCCGACTGGAGTTACCAATTCACCGCTGATCTGGTATAAGGAAAATGATGAGAAAAGTTACCAGAAATATGTTAAAGCGATAGATGAGTTGCTGTCTGATAACGTTAGGAAAAGAGAAGCTAACATGACCGATTTGGGTCCTTGTGGACGACCTCCATATGGATACGGGGAGAAACCCTGCGTTATTATCAGAGTTAATAAGCAAATCGGATGGTCTGTCAATCCTATAAATGTCAACTCGACTCATTTTTTAGATGTGCCGATACAAATAAGGAAGTTGTTGGAAATGAAACAGAGAAAGTTATTTCTAACCTGCGATGGTTTTCATTCGTATGACAAGGAGCATATTGGTAAAATAGATTATTTTCCTGATCCTCCGGGAATCGACGCAAGCGTATTCCCTTTAGATATGCGAGCTAACTCGCCGTTGCTAGCTGTACAGATCTCGGAATTCACATTGGGTTTGTCAATAGCAGTAGAATGCAAGATGTGGTATGATGGTCCGACATCATCGATTCATTTTCTACTTTACGTCACACCGAAGAACGTATCAGTGTAAATAATCAAAATAAGCTTACTAAATTAAATGAAAACTGTTAAAAGGATAGTTTTTATGTTTATTTTCATGCATGTTTAACGGTTTTTAAATTTTCCTTTCTCTATTTACCCAATAGTTGTAAGAGGTCGCACTGTGTGAAAACTCCACAATCTGCAATTAGTGCTTATGCTAATTTTTAAAAGTATTCCAGTCGTAAAAAAGTATCTATATTTTTAGTAGCCTTAGAAAGTCTGGTTTTCGATTGACATGCATCTTAGTATAAGAGTGCCTTATTGTGAAAGTTACTATTTGGAAAGATTAGAAAGCAATAGCAACACCTAATAACTAACAGCGTGAACCTATTTCGCCAATGAAACAAACATTCTGATAATGCTCGGATATTGTATTGTCTGGGCAAAATCATTCATGTCATTTTCCTCTCTACATGACGCCTTGTTTATTTGTCACTAGAGCATATTATTTCTATTATTAAAAACATATGAAAGGCTGAGCAGACTTGTGCTTGTATTCTTTATATAACCATTACTAAAATATGGATAACATTTACGCTCACTTTTTGTACTCTTACGTCATAAATATATATTGTACATTATTTAAAAAAAATTAAATATTTAATTAAATTGTTCAATAAGGAAGCATCGCGATTTAAATCGTCAGCTAAAGAAACTAAAATGTTTATCTCATTAATGAAGTTATTTTATTTGACAAAGTGACCACGACCTTGTCCGCGTGGAGTCCAATGAAAACTGTGTATTAATTTCGTAAAATTTAATCAAAACTTTATTTTGTGTTGTTCGTAGGCATATTTTTAAGAAGATTAATCTCCTTTTTCTCATTTGCGAGTCGGCTTATTGTTTTATTGTTCTATCGGCTACTGTTTACAACAAATCTTTATTACAAATAAATATTCCTTCATTTATATATATCAGGCATTTTTTCACATTTAATGAAATAGATATTTATAGATCTACGATCTATCTGTATGTATGGATCCATATAAATATCTTAAATTTCTAAAAAGTTTTTTTATTGGTCAAGCCTTGATGTAATGCGCTAAAACTCTTTTCGACGATCTTTATCAAACTTTCATTTGGATATAATGGTCTCTGACATCCTACGGTCATTATTCTATCCTATAGAAACCATGCATATTTCCCGGCTAAAATATATTAGCATACCGATACGCAAGGTATCGATGTATCTAAGTGTATAAACGTGTATGCGCGAAAAACTTACTCGAGAACCCTACATTTCTCCGGGACGAAAAGTATTTCTTTGCAAAATAATATTCAGATTAGTTCAGTCGGTTTTTCCTGGAAACAAACATTCGCATTTGTAGTATTAAGATTAAGATGAAAAGAATGAGTAATCATAAACGACGAGCATTAATGTTTATATATATATATATATATATATATA
>DWLR01005866.1:0-10560 GCA_018246295.1 Papilio alexanor hazarajatica
TATATATATATATATATATATAAAGCGCCTGTTTTATAAATTATTATATAAAAGCATCGATGCAAAAAGTACATAAGAACGTTTATTTCTAATGATCTGGACTGGTTCGATGACAATGTTGCTTAAAACGATTATCACAAGACGAGCCGCAGAGAGGAATATAGATCAAAAATATCGTGCCTAAAAACAAATTCAAAATTAACTTTATTAGATTACAAAAAAAAAATACTTTCAGGCATTAACAATGTTATTTTTGTGTTCGAAATAATAGCTGAGCTATGCTATATATCTGCTACTAACTGTTACAATGAAAAAAATAGCCTTCGATAAAAATATAACGTTAATATTTTTTGCCGGTAGTAAAAAATGGCGGCACGATGTTTTGGGAATGAATCGTCTACTGCAGAGCTTGTCGGGTGGTGTTGGGCAGGAAGAGGCACATTAGGCCGCCACCGGCGAGCAGGACGGCCACGATAAAGGTGGGCGCGGGACAGTAGGTATCCAGAAGTGCCGCGATCACCACGTTGCCGATGATGCCGCCGAGACGGGCCGCCACCATTGACACAGCTACACCCGTAGCGCTGTAACAACAACACCAACAATTAAATAATCTTTTAACGTTTTCTTAACAAAAACAAATCCGACTTCAATTTGAATAATTCGTTTTTTTAGAGACAAGAAATAAATAAATAAACTTCATTTATAATATCGGTGCCATGGTAATGTCAACATGACAAACATCTTTTCGACGCATGTTATCTTTTATCGAAATAATTATACGCGGACACAAATTGCTAATTAAAATGAAAATTACTATTTAATTAATAATTAAAATGATGCAGTGGATTTTACCGTAAGTTGGTGGGGAAGACTTCGGTGATGAGGCAGTCGAGCGAGGCGTTGCCGCACGATATGACGGAGCTGAAGATAGCGCTCACGATCAGGTTGTTGGTCTTGTTGTACACGAAGTACATGGCCGCAGAGCACAGCCCCGCCGAGAACGTCGCGAACACTGCGATCACAATTTAATTTACACAATTAATTAACTAGACATAGCCGGCGGCATGCGTTCCAAAGATCTCTATCAGGAAAATACAAAATATTGTTTTTAAAATGTCTTTTTTTTTAATTAACATTAGGCTTATCGACATTTTATATTGCTTATCATTTGTGCAATTACGTGTTCTTGTTGTATACCAATTTTTATTATGATCCGTCAAGCCGTTTTAAAGTTAAATCGTGACGCACAGACAGACAGTAATTTAAAAAATGAGAATTTTGCAAAAGAAACTGAAATTACAGACAGACTCAACTCTAGTCATGTAATAAATAGTATATAGATCATTGGATAAGTAAATGTTTTCCTTTTATACTTACATTCGAAAGTTCTGTCATTTTCTATATAACGCAGATCTAATTAACTCGGTTAGTACGGGTTGAATGTACTCGTTTGCTTCAATCTATCTCTAAGAAAACGTACCCAAGAAGAACTTCCTTCCGAGTCGGTCCATCCCGAGCACGGCGAAGATGTTAGATGGTATGGCAGCGGCGACGGTGATGAGCGACTCCATGAAGACGTCAGAGTGTATGTGCGGGTCGCACAGCGCGTCCGCGGAGTGCGTGCCGCGCTGCACCACGTATGCCGTCGCCTGGCAGATGTCGGCAGGCGCGTTGTCGTTGGCGCGCGACCACTCGTCGAACCGGTTGAACATCTCCGGGAACCACATCATCAGTCCGTAGTAGCTGCAAATGAAACATCGTCAATTATTATCGATGGAAAGTTGGCAAAGTTATTTCCTTTTTCAAACATCAATAGTACATAATTATGTATTCGATTACTACCACTTCTTTGTTGCTTGAAAGCGAAATAGCCCAGGGGACGTTACAGCGTTGAAACCACTAAAAAAACATGAATTCCCTCCACCATCAATGAATTCAAAGTAAAAATGAACTCACCCGATATGGAATGTGAAATTGATCGTGATAGATATCATCGTAAACTTGAGTATGGGCGGCACGAACAGCTGCTTGCTGTGATCCACGATGTCGCTCAACATCCTACGCATTTTGGATTTGGGCTCCTTCTCTTCGAGCTGCTTCTCCGGCTTCGTGTGTACAGGCATGTCTACTAACAGCTGCTTCACCGGGTACTCCTCCTTACTGCGGCCGGTGTTCATCAGATAGATCCCTCTGAACACCTCAAGTGCATCTTCGTGGCGACCCGTTGTGATCAAGAATTTTGGCGATTCTGGCAATAGAAATAAGAGCGCCGCAACCAGAAAAGACGGGAGCGACATCACTAGTAAGAAGATACGCCAAGAGTTGTAGACAAAACCACCCGTTGTTCCTCCGATTTCTGAAAAAGAATATAGAAATTTCTTTTAATTTATCTAAGTGAAAAAAGACGTAGCAATGGAGATAGTCGCACAAATTGTTACAGATCCATAGTAGTCGATCGTTCGTTGTGTATGAGACTCACCGCTAGGAATGATGACCCAGGCCAGACCTGCCACGAACAGGTTGCCGAGCGTCCAGAAGGCGGCCATAAAGCTCAGCATAGCACCACGTTTCTTTTTTGGCTGGAACTCCGCGAAGTATGACCAAATGACAGGACCGGATCCACCCAACCTTAAATAACATATTATTTAATTAATCAAATTTATTTTGCCATTAAAACAACTATTTACAATCTCTAAAATGTTAAAATACATTAATAAATATCCGAAGCCTTTCATATTATAATGATATTAATTTATACAAAATAATAATATATAATGACATTCTCATGGTTGGGACTTTCAAAAACATTAACAGGGTTACTGTAGACTTGGAACCATGGTTGGAGGAAATACATTTTTGACGCTCTATAATGATAAATGTTTTAATGATTTCATGATTTTTTTATAATCAATAATAATGTAAAGCTATTCAAATACCCATTTCAAACATACCAATATTTATATAAATATAATTCGTTTCTAGCCATTACAGCCATTTTTCGCGCAAACTCAGAGAGGTGCGATTTTTGTGACGCTGAGTGTATTAAGTTTTTGTTTTCAGTGGGAGAGCCCCGCGACGTGGCTTTACCTCGATTTTGCAGAACACTGCCGGGAAACATAGGTGTCTTATATTTTGTTAAGTTCATACCTGTTTTCTTGTCGACTTTGTGAGATCGATAGATGTGATATCCATAAATTAAAATATGTAAAACATACAAATAGTGATAATATAAGTCTATGTACAAAGTAATCTAAAATATTCTCCTTGTTGAATTGTTGTATTTAGACTGCAAAAAATGTTATTCCCCGTTTGTCAGAATAATAGCAATCAAAATCTAAAATCGTGTAACTGAAAAAGAAAATTTTCTTGATTGAATAGTTAAAAACATCGAATAAAAAATTGTGTTTTATTTATCTGCCAGAATAACTTCGACATATTGGAATCACACACAACGTTTACATTACAAGTTTTTTCCATAAAATGGAACGTTTGATATTTTTTTTGATACACAAGAAATCTTACATTTTTCTTCATTTATAAAAACTAATTTAAGTACCAGTCAAACTACGATTACTCAAGTTTCTTACTGATGATCTGTGCTTGGTCGTCAGTATTTGTCAGTATTAGCTTTGGGCATGTATGCTCTGACCATAGCCTGTATTAAATGAAAAAGATGACGGAAAATAGTTTATTGCGGAAAGCGCAGAATCGCATATTATAGAAGATATTAGGCCTCTGTCGAGGAGTGGATTGGTACAGATTGATGATATAATAAAAATAGACTCACGCGGCGCCGTTGATGAAGCGGAAGAGCATGAAGAGCTCGTAATTCTGGCTGAAGGAGGAGGCGACAATGGCGAGCGCGTTGACGATAGAGATGGCGATGAGCACGCGCTTGCGGCCCAACGAGTCCGCCACCGAGCCCCATGCGTACGCGCCCACCATCATGCCAATGAAGATTATGCTGTTCAGCCATCCCTGCATAGGTACAATTACATTATATGATGATTAAATTCTGTTGCATGAATGTTGCGACTCGACCAGTGAGACCACAACCTCACAGAAGACAGGCATGAAGTGTCTTTTGCTAATTCTAGTTCACCTTCGATTCCCATTTTATTTTTTTTCTAACAAGGAAGGGATGAGAAGAGAGTTTCACCCTTATCTGTCCCATAAAGGTAGCCATCGCATCTGCAACACATTAGATTATTGCGCTTGTTCTTTTGCCACCTTCTCCTATAAAAAAACGCAACAAACACAGAAGTATAAATTACGAAGAAGTAAAAGTAAAAAAAACTTGTACTTCACAGCTACGGGTGGTATGGTTATTATATATAGATACTACATCAGTATATAAATACATTGAGGATTTTTTTTTGTTAAATCTTAGCAGACCATATTTATAACCATTAGAACTATTCTTAAAAGATTGTGCTTGGATATGGTTCACGACAACAGTTCAATAAGTTGATTCGAACCCACGACCTCAAGATTTATAGTCGGTACCCTTAATCATTAGGCTATTGGCGCTTTATTGGCTTTTTGTTTTTCACGGATGTTTTTAACTATCTAATTCTAATAAGTGACATGTGTCACTCGAAATACGTTACGCGTTCTGTTTACAACGTCGTGTACCTCGAATAGTTAAACCAATATTGTAGGCACATTTCACACGTCCTTCTTAGAATATAATAAATATACGCATACATTTCAAGAGACAAGGTTGCAGTTCTATAAACGGCATTCCTAAACAGTATTTGTGTGTGCGTCATACAGACCGTGTAACACTATATGTGTTGCGTTTGATTTCCGTTACGGCTACTTCCGTTTTATTTCAGAAATCTTAAAAACAGACAATGTTAGTAAAATTATCTCGATTTTTTTTTCAATTTTTAATTTTGAAGACCTCGTGCAACTTTTCAATATTATTTAGTTCTGAACTCTAATTAAGGATTTTGATACTTCAAGATGTATTGGTGAACCTTTAAACGCCAACAAACTAGTAACTTCTAGTCGCTTATATATCACACAAGGTGAGGTTATAAAACGTGATGCACTTTTTTTAGTCAAAAATTAAAAACGTGCTATGATGACATTCATTGCGTTTTGAACGTTTTTTATAGATTCGACTTTGCAGAATATTATGATTTTATTTTTGCTTTAGAAGGTAAATTATTTGCGAATTCCATTATCACATTTGTGTTCTAAGTGCCTCCAATGTAAATAGGTTTCCAGGCATTTAATCTAACTTAAAACTCATAATCTGAGGCTCTACAGCCACGCGTGGGCCTGGATCTGGTCTAGTAACTTCCTCCGTGAGGGTCTACTTTGAGCTTTTTGCTTCTAGCTACGCCGATATTTTTAGGTCTCGTTCCACCCATCTTAGTTTCGGCCTATCGCGGGTTCTCCGTCCAACTGTCTAGGCTATTGCAATATCGACTTAAGGTTCAGGGTTTGGACGGCCAAACAAACGATAGGAAATGCAGATTCAAACTATTGCCACAAACCATTTACATAAATTATTGTATCGTTCAGACTGTTATTAAGAATATTAACAAAATCAGTTTTACAGAATTTCATGACCGTACTAATTTAATAAGGTGGACAGAGATACAATTTTAAATTGCCGGAAGTGCAGCAACGGTAACTGGAAGCCTGATATAAACACGTCGAATATAATTCGATATAATTGGTCAACCTATTCTTGATAATACGAGTATGATGCTATCACAATAGTTAAAAATTCACATGGTAATAAATGAAAGCGCAAGGCAAGACGGAAACAAGAAAAAAATTATAATATCATAAGCGGTAGTGGCACAGATGTATTTTCTTGCTATTAAATGTTAAACGTTTTTTTTATTTACCCTCAGGAGGGTCAAGTCCCACCATATCAATTCTCGATCTGCCACTGATTATACGATAGGTATGGATAGACAATGGCATGTTATGGTGATCCTGCTGGTACGTACTTTGGTGTGCGTGGTGAGGTTGAGGTCGCACTGCGCCGAGGGCAGGATGAAGGACATGGAGATGACGTCCATCTCCTCGGACGTGCTGACGAGCCCGCATACCGCCAGCAACAGATAGTGGAAGCGTCCATAGCCTGATTAAAAATACACATAAAATCACATTATTACGATTACCGGCGGGGATACTCTGCTGTTTTGCTGCCTTTTAAATTAAAATCTCCTTAGTGTGAGTATTAAATAAATAAGCACTTATGCCCTTAACCAAGAGGTGTAGACCAAAAGGAGTTTTATGATTTTGGTCCTGACACAACTCTCTCGTATTTTCTTAGATCGACATATTTATAACATAGCTCGTTGTTTATGGGTACTAATAACGACTTTATTATATCACTATATACGGTATAAGTCCAGTTTATAAACAACTTTTAAACTGTAGACAAGACATTAATTTTCTTTTCTTCCCGACTGACAGGAGGGTTATGTTTATCGCGGGTACGTAAGTATGTTTGTATGTAACGGACATACGTTGCATTGTGACCATTTACAGCCCAAACGGCTGGCCCAATTTTGAAGAGTGAGGTATCATTCGATTCACATTTTTACCCGAAGCGTCATAGGAGTACAATCAATCAGACTTATTGTTTTTTTGTAATACTACTTTATAAAAGTTTTAATGGCTTCTATGCTGTATTATCACGTGATTTTTTTTCTTTGTTTTCGTTTCGTTGGCTACTATAATGTTTGTCAATATAACGCACTGCGTACAGTTGTGTACGCGACTCGTGTGATGAGCGTTCCTGGAAACGGTGGCGTGTTTACTCCGGCGAAGCGAGACCTCGGAATGCAGCACAAGCTCTCTTCATTCATAAAACTTCACACGCTCAGTGTCCATTACATTGTTTGTGCGATACCACTCTGACATCCACGTGTAAGCTTCGCCGCTGTTTATGCTTTTTACGTATGCAATTGAATATTTGCGACGCAATATAAAACGGTAGCCTATTCATGTTTATTACACAAGAAACGAATTCGTTTTATGCTCATTATATTTTTTTATTATTTACTGTTTTTATTATTATCTAAATATGTCTTAACTTTGTCATTTTGTAATCGAACACGACTTATTCGAACCATCGACAATTTAACGTCAATCAGGTCAAGCGCAACATATCTATTTCTTCTTAGACATTTATATAACACCTAGACTGATTATAAAATGGCGAAGTTCATAATCGGGTGGTGTCATATATGTGATAACCCAACAAGGAAACATTTGTATGTATAGGTACTTTAAATATCATAAACAGTTACTTGCGATCTAAGATACTTGTAAAAGCATCGGCTAATTCTCTGCGATCATCACGATCTAAAAAGCTGGGTAAAACGATTTCATAAACGTTCACCTTGCGACATATAAAGAACATTTTATATGGTAATATGTTATACGAAACGAGTCGTATTTCTCTCAAAAATGACTCCACACTTCCGAGTACAAGCGACGAAGGTTAAAACGCAGCTTAATGACGAAATATAAGATCTTGTTTGCATTTATTTATGGTTTGGATTTTTTTTACTGTATAGATAAACCAAAATATACTACATCTTTATGTTTTGCTTAGTTTATAGTATTTCAAGAGCTATATTATCAAATTATCACTTTACTTATCTTACCAGTTAATTCGATTGCCCGTTCGAAGTCAGCTTTTTCAGAGTTGATCGATTTTTCCGGGTCGCACTTGGCTGGGGTCTTCAGCGAAGGTACGATACCTAAAAGATAAAGATTATTAATTTATAATCTCAACAAACTAGCTATACTAAGTGCCTAATCTTAACGACATAAAACAGTAAAATATGTACGTGCAAACACATAAACATTAGATTTCAGTAGACTTTCGCAATTTGGACCAAATCGAAGACAAACATTTCGAACCTGTCATTGCATTTCACATAATGTATCCAGCTCATTTCATACAAAATGTTCATCTTCGTACACTTAGCAAAAAATAATTTAATAAATTCTTTAAAAAAAATCTCCATCCATCCTTGTCCGCCATATCATGGGTACATCAATTCTTATTTAAATAAGTTTGTAACCTCGAGGTGTTCTACTATCGATTATTTCGTTTGGTATTTAATAGATTCGAAGCACCAATAATATTCTATCAAATTCTCTTTTACAATGAAACTTGATAACATTCTTTAAATTAGCCTAAGTACGCAGTAGCATTAGAAATCATTAGAAAAGGTTAAATTTTCTAAACGTAACTAGTACATTCTAGATTGAAAACTAGAACCTCCTTGGAGACTATCTAACGTAACCAATTTCCGTTCCGAATACGTCACATGATAAGCATGTTTGCTCAATGTTTTCTTAGTGGATCAATTTATTTTAGAGATTACAATTTAGCGCGACAATGTGAAAACATCAACAAAACACTCCTTAGACGAGATAGGGATGTTCCTAATTCGACATAACATGCATGCATAAGAGCTAATTAAAAAGATAAGAGAAAAGAGTGAGACAAAGAAAGAAATCGTAGACGAAACAGATATGTATGGACCTCTACTTAACCTCAGAATTCTGTGAGGTCGTGGTCCTTGCCCGGTTGAGTCAGCACAATAATACAATAAGTGCTGTTTCTGATATCCGCTTCACTACTTATGTGATTGTAGTTTTAGAACGTCTTACATCTAAAAGTGCTTTAATTCTTCTATTAAAGTCTAGCTCGAGCGAAATAAGATTCATTGAGTGCTGACTTTAAAGTATTATCATGTAATCGTCATGAAATCCCCGGGGGTTTTTGTGTTAAAACGTTGTAATTCTATTTAATATAGTAATTGCAAATAAAAATTGTAATGAAATGTAAAAATCAATATAATATTTTTTAGACATTTATTATTGCATTTTTGTCATCTAACGCGTCTTTAACTGCGTGTACCTGCAGACCATGACATATACGTATAACCCACCACGTGTGGCCTTAAAAAAATTCACGTGTCTTATCCCTTCCACGAATGGCTCGCTCGACCGGTAAAATACCATGACCTCACAGAAGACAGGCGTTTCGTCTGATGAGTGCAGTGCCGGAGGCCTAATTTTAGTCCTCTTCCCCATACCAATCTTTTCTACTAAAGGTAAGGGTGGGAATGGTCGTCATATAATGCGACGTAGTATACTGTATATCACCAACGGTGATATAGATATTTTTAATACAAAAAGCAATAGCTCCATTCCCACCCTTACCTTTAGTAGAAAAGATTGTTATGGGGAAGCGGCCTAAAATTAGGTCTTCTGTGAGGTCATGGTATTTCACCGGTCTAGCGGGCCATTCGTGCAACGGATGCTGTTGTCCGGATTGTACCACCTTTCACACTTTCATAGAATTTCACAGAATAAATTGGGAGTGTGTACTCACCAAGGTCAACGGTTTTGGAACCTGGGCCGTTTAGTTGGAGATCGTTTTTTACATCACAATCTAAAACAAAAAAATTCCATCAATATACTTCGTTGTTATGACATAGCATACATTTACCTATTTGTTATGTGCTTACAATATAGGAATACGATATATATGTATTGTTAAAGTAATTTTATTACCGTATTTTTGTTTGATGTTGCTAAACAATAAACATTATTTATCGTGCAGATATTATAGTTAAATGAAATACTTAAAAAACCACCATTGGACAGAATGCCGCGGGAGTAAATTACTCGGAGAGTGATTAAATTGAACATTATTTGTTAAATTTACTGCTACGAGTCTTGCAGAAAACGGCGTAATTCAATCGAGGCATTCGTTAGGCAAGTATGTATTCTGGGCTTCTCCTTCAAGGTAATCCTTGGGTAATATAGCCGCTATATCTATGAACGAGTGTTATAATTCGTAAAATAATTGACGTTGCATTCTTAAGATCTGGCATAATTACTACGAGACAAGGGAATAGATAAAATCAGCAGCGGTTAATACATTACAGCGTCGCAATTATCCATCCAAGCTATGAAGAACTGATTCATTTGCTTCTTCTATAGGTGCTCAAACAATTATTCCATAAGAGTAAAATAAAGCATTAAAAAGTCTTGTCATGTAGACTTGTCATATATGCATACGCTGTTTCAAATTAAGATCTAAATTTTGTAAGCAAACTATAAAAGGCGGCCAATACACTATTTTATAATTTTATCAGAAATGTTGTAATTTTTTGTAAATTGTGAGATAAAGTGAAGCGAAATTGTATAACATAGATATAATATAGCGAATGTAATGTGAAAAAATGAATGAATATTGATTTCCACAAATACTTTGGAATTTACAGATTTAAGCGTTGAGGCCTTAACCTTTGTTTACAAAGTTTAGGTCTTGATTTGGAACAGCTTATGCATGTGATTCGTAAGTTAGAATAATTAATAGATTTAGTATGCTCCATTACTACACAATATACAGAGAGGTACACTGCCGGCCAAAAGTTTGAGACCACCTTGAAAAAATTACAATATTGAATAAAACTCCAAAAGTTAGTGCCCTACAAATTATTTATTTACCTTATTAAATAGGGAACTTTTTATGTAACATAAAATAATTTAAAAACT
>DWLR01005867.1:0-10560 GCA_018246295.1 Papilio alexanor hazarajatica
TATATATATATATATATATATATTGACAAAATGAAAATGGGAAGCTTATATGTAAACCTTAATTAAAAGTACTGATAATTGATAGATTGATAATATAAATTACAATTAGGTTTTTCGTCTATCTCTAAAATTTCCCAGAATTTGAAACAACAATAATTTTTAGTATTAAAAATGAATCGTCCCTCTTGCTGTAATGAATAGCAATAAATAACGTTCTAAATTGGCCAGTGCTCTCTGCAAAAAGAACCGATTTACGGAATCCCAGCATGTACAGAGAAATTAAACATATACTCTTGGACATGTTACGAGGGACGCAATAAAATAACAAACAACGAAAATCGTAGTTATCATTATTAAGGGTGATCCACAAAATAGTACTTATCTGTTTTTCCTTACGAAATCTACTTCTTGTACTTACTCTTAAAGCTTGACGAACTGCGTCATCTAATACTGTTATGGATAGACTTAAAACGCATTAGAAATATTTAAGAGCTAAGACTGCTCTTCTAGTTCATAGTAAATAGAATCTACCTAGTGTTAAGGCCTTAAATAACTAATAAGTAAACAATAAAGTGAAATTCATGCCAGAATGTCCATTTTGCACGACCTTAGTACTCGGTACCTTAGTTGACCTATTTCGGAGGAATTATGTTAGACCTAGTGCCAGGGACCTAGAATGTGGAAGTAATAATTCATTTAAGCAAAACATCTTTTCTTACTCTCACAGTGAAAATGTAAATAGACTGCAATAACAAACATTTTCATTAATGTTGAAAACCAAAAGTTTTCTTATTTGCCAGTTATCATTCCAAAGCCCTCAGTGACAACAACAGCATAAAGAATTTTCCATTTAAAACTAAAACATTGCGATGTCTCCAAGAATAAATTTCGCTTTGCTAGAGAACACTGTGAAGTCCGTTCAATATAAAGTTCCACTTTACTACAGTACAAACAAGAATGGCTCACGATTTTGCTGCCCGCAAAGGAAAACTGAGATTTAAAGAAGTTTCTATCGTGTTTGCTGCTGCTGTAAATAGATTAAACGACAAAGAATTAGTGGTAAGAATTTCCAGTTCTGTAAATCCTAACCACATCAAATTCAAAATATTTAACTATCACTAAACGCAAAATATAAGTAAAATGGAATAGTAATAACATTTACAAAGTACAATAATCCTAACTAAAAATAGCTCACGTTTGAATTACCTTATTTTCTATATAACATCAAAAGTACCTCATCAGAAGTAATTCATGTGGTTAAACAATATAATTTCAAGCACCAACTTTTATATATTATACTTCTAGCAATAATATGGTATATTTTAAAATATTCCTTTTTCTCTTTAAGTTGTGTAAAAATGAAGAACAACTTTTTTATGCGTTATTTAGGATTGTGGTTTCAACTTTTGTTTTTTATTTACAATAGTTGAAAACTACTAGTGGTGTAAACCTTTGAAAATATTTTCAAGTCAAAAATTAGAATTCAGCAGTTTTGCTGATATTTCACTATGGTTTTTTTTTATTTTCTAAAACGAGTTTTGGCACTTTAACTTATTAATTGGATCCCCTTAAATTTTGGTAAAGTTCGTTAATATTTAATAATAACGATGGATGGTTTAGAAAGTCAAAGTTTATCGCAGTACCCCGCTTATAAATTCGTACTTGGTAAATCGAAATGGATTTTAAAAAGGCACTAAAGCTATTAGTAGATAAGGTTTAAAATACCTTTAAAAGCTAGTTACCTCATAAATATCATTAAAGAATGTTTTACAAATTCATATTTATTAAAATGACTAAACATTTTGATTTTTTTATATTTGTTTGCCTTTTTACGTATTTGTATTTTTTAAGAAAAAATAATTAATGCATTCCATATACGTATACAACTAAAAACAAAACAATACTCAAGCAAAATTCTCAAAAATGTAAGATTTAGAAAGAAAAGGAATATTTTATGAATTTCAAAAGATTATATAACACACTAACTAAATGGATATAGTGTCACACTGATGTAATAGCACTTCGCGTAAATTACATCAAACCAGTCGATGTGTTGATTGAATATAGGAATTTTTAAATTGGATGTCTTTTTATCATGTTACACGAACCGTGATCTTTGACAACGTGTCACAAAAAGGTAGAGAGCGACATGACAACACTTAGTCTTACTTTTTACTTGAAAATAAAATGGGCTTCAATAGTGTTAATATGAATCTTACTTGAATAGTGTATATGTTACTACATACCTTCGTCTATACTTGTTATAAAGTATTATTTTTTATCTTTATTTTTGTTAAAGTCAATCAAAAGAGAGACCTTAGGAAAACTCAAGGACACTCAAATTTACGAGTAATGCTTTTCATTGCAAATTGACTCGAACTCTCTGTGTTGTCGAAACATTAGTTAAAACTTAGGCAATTTGAGTTCGATATCTCATAATCTGTCTTGAAATGAAATTTCATGTTGTCAATGATCCGTTCTGTTCTCGATTTGCAGTCCATATATAGTCTAGTCTATTCAATGGTACGTATGTATATGAATTGACTTCACGGTAAAACTAATATAATAATAATAATTCTGGGTCATTATTCTCACAAGGCCATCTGATCCCAAACTAAGCAGAGCTTGTGCTATAGAATCCAGATAACTGATATACTACATATATTAATACGTTTCTTTTGTATATACTTACATATATAGATAATTACGCCTAGACACAAGATAAAAAGATATGTTCATGAACACAAATGTTTGTCCTGGGTGGGAATCAAACCCATGACCTGCGGCGGGAAAGGCAAGTGTGACCACTGCACCAACCGGTCAGTCAAAACATTAACAGTTAAGTTACCGTGACTCATTCAAACCATATAACATATTGAAGCCCATTTTAAATTTATGAGGAAAGCTCATCTGCCAAAGACAACGTTGTTGCCGACAGAGAATGCAAGTTATATACTTCCGTATTCTAGGAAAGGCTTTCAATTTAATTAAACTTCCAATTGCATTGCTAAAATTAATATTTGCATTTAACATAAATTAATAGTAAAAATTACATACTCTGAAATAATAACGAATACGTACATTCCTTCACATAATATTAAAAAGGAACAGAAAATTTATATAGAAGTTGGGTCGCCTAAAGATAAGTAATCACCGCCGCCCATTATCATTCGCAACACCTGAGAAATTGCAGATGCCATGCCTGCCTTTTAAGAAGGACTACGCCCTTTTCTAGAACGTCACAAGTCGTGTTCGTTTCAATATGAATACATCAAATTAATATCTCACATATTCCCGCCCTACTTCTTTCCATGTTCAGTAGTTTAATTATTACAAACAAATAATTCATCTTTATAATATTACAATAAATATGCGTATAAGAATAAAGTAATAATTTATGCGTTAGAATTGAAATAATTATTTGTTGGTCGATTTTTTTAAGGATACGAATGTACTTCAAATCCGAACGAGCGAACGCAATATATGATTCTAATTTGAATTTGTGTCCTTGAAACATGGGTCGATGTGATTTCGGGAGTAGATTGTGGGTTTGCTTAAAAGTATTCCTAACTGTTGTATATCCTCTCTGTATATTTTATAGTGGTAATTAGATATACCGCGCCTCGAATGGTTACATCAATGTTCAAAAAAAAATGTATTTAAATTACATATACCCTGATAACAGGGTATGTTGTGACATGTTACAGATCTTAACAGGTGCAATGAGGGTTGATGTTATCGCCATACGGCGAACTCTACAATGAGATAATTGTAAATTTGGACAAATAAATTACGTCTTTATCTCAGTGTAGCTGAAGGTATTAAGCGCCCACGGCTCAAAATCCAGGTATTCAATCATATATTGCAGATTTACTTGCCATTTAATAGTAATAACATTCAACGAGAGTTCTGATTGTAATGGTCACTAGTAGCCGTTTGTGTAGTAGCCCTATTGAATTTGTAATTCGAATGTGTGCATTTATTATGCTCGCTTGTTGTTATATAAAACGATTCCATTGCTGGCTAAAACGTAACCACTTCATAGTACCGAATAGCTTTAATCAATGTATATTTCAGATGCAGTCATCTATGTGACTAAGATGCAGCAAAAAGGCGTTTAGAAGTGTGATTTGTTTAAAGAAATACTTCGAAATATTAGAAGAATAATGAATCATGAAAATTTAAAAAGTAAAATTGGCATAGTTTTGTAAACTAACGATAGACAAATAAAGAAAGATATAAATGAAAGGTAAAGTGTAAAATCTGGGAATGGTATATTTTATCGAATCTCGTACATTTGCTATCGGTTATGACAAAACCGCATAATAGTCAGCTAGATATTTTAACTGTATTGGTTGAAGCAATTCAAAATAAACACGACTTAAAAGAAATCCTAAAACAAAAGACCTTGAATCGACGATTTTCAAAACGATAACGAGTAAGTATTTGCTTAGGGTGAATCCCTTTTGTAAACGAGCACAGGTAGACAAAATTTTAGTTTTAGATTGACGAAAATAATATTTGAACTCTATAAATCACATAATAGATTTAAATAAATCATAATGATCACGCTTTAACAAAGTTTTTTTTTTTTCATATATACCGTAAAAGCGCATTCGCCATTCCTACTGGCCTTCGATTCTGTTGTATTATAATAATGATCTCATAATGTTGTTACGATAATAAATCTTTATCACTACAGAGATATTATTCTGACACGATTGTATTAGTAGAATTGAGGTAGAGGGAATCGGAATGGAGGAATTGCTGTAAAAAAGCTTTGAATTTCAGTTTCTTGCTATTTGGAGCTTTATTGCTTAAGTTTTATTCTCGGTCTCTCAAAGCATGCGTTATCCAGTTATTTTGATACAACGATTTGGTACACGTTACGAATACTGAAATCGGGTCATACTTTGATAAACAATTATTAGATATTGGTAAGATGAATAATCTTAACTCTCTATTGCATTGCTACAATATTAATGAAAATTGTAATATTTGAATTTAAAACTTTAAAGACAATAAATATATGTTCTTTTTTTAATTTTGTTATTTTGTTAAATATAAATTAAAAAAGAATATGTTATAATTAATGATAAGTAATTCTGGTTATAAAAATAAGGATATTTACAAACAACATTCTCTAAAGTTTAGAGAACGGTGTTATCGTTATTTGGAGTCTAAACGCAAACTAAATTTTTATGGCACCGAATATCAATGAAAAAAAAAATCAAATGCAAAAACTTCTTCACACAATTAATTAGATAGATTCTAAATGAGATTATTAAAATTTTAAAATCTGAATTTCAGTGTTTAATAAAACCTATGTTAGGTTTTCAACTTATTCTTTTCATTTTTTCCAAATCGTCACTACTTCACGTAAATTAACTTTAAAATTAATTGTTAATAACCACGCCAGTTATGACGTGCGCAGGTGATAGAAATTTGCTCTTTACTTGGCTGCCTGCCAAATGAATAAAAAAAAAATAATTAAGTCGTTTCAGACGTTAAAATTTTTATAAAGTATGTACACCGAAAAATACTTTAAAATAATTGTTTTCACTTTAATGTAGAATAAAAAAATATTTTGTTTTATTCCAATGTATGGATTAAATATTTATAGGAGGAATTATCACTTACAAAGTACAAAAAAAAAACTGTTTTCTGAATAACATTGGTGCGAAAAAATTTAACAATTCAACTTAATTGAAATCTGTGTATATTGTCGTCTAGTCGAGGCTTGGGCAAACATTGAGGAAAATATTCACTTAGTGTTTGTACGCACATGTCAATCCATATATGTTGCCTTGACTCTGTAAAACAGTGATACATACAATTTTATTAAAAATCTAAAACAGATAATCACTTTCATATAAAAATGATTTACACAGTTCACACTATTTCTAGTTTTATTACCAATCGCAAGCGTGTCACCTAACGTTGTGACAACCGGTTTATCTATGTACAATATACCTGTAGACATTTTATTATTTAACTGAATTTAAAAAACATTTTGCTCAAGGTTTTGCAAAGAGGACAAGGTAATCTTTGGAATTGGACACCGGTATAACGGGGATGTAGAAATACGGTCCTCCGTCTTTTTATCGGACGCTAATCGAGATTACATTGCCGGCCGCTGCCCGTGAGAGAGCAGCTTATTGCTACTTATAGCTTGGAATTTTTTTTATCGTATTTTAAGTTAAGCTTATAGAGTTAAACTTTTTTTTACTTTAAGTTAATGATGAAAATAATATATTTTAATCATTTAAATTAAATTTAAACTAAATTAACTTAAATTAATTTAAACAGCTGAAGATGTAATCCATCGATACATCATATAATAACATCAATCATATAAATAACTACAGTTGTGCAAAAATATAACACGTAATGAAATATATTAGTTTACCACAAATTTAACGAGAGACAATTAGTTTGTAGCGATGCGCTAATTTTTTTTTATATATGAGAAGGGGGCAACGGGTCATGTGGGTGGTATTTGTCGCTCTGTCGAGTCGTACGATGACGAAACTCCGAGGCAGGAATAGTTTCAAACAATTCTTTGGAACACTTCCCATGGTAAATACGGTAAAATATGCAAAGGGTACTGACGCCCCTTCGCAAGCCTATCAGTAAGAGCTCCGTCGTTGACGATTCGAGTCGCTCTCCGTTGTATGCGGTCAAATGTAAGAAGCTGGTATTGTGGAGCTCCAGCCCAGGGATGCGAGCAGTATTCCATGTAAGACCGCACTTGCGCCTTACACAGCTGAAGGCGGTGGCCTGGCTGGAAATACTGTTTCGCTTTGCTGAGCATACCAAACTTTTTGGAAGCCAACTTGGCCTTGTCTTCCAAGTGACCACGAAACTGAACGTCACTAGATATATCAACGCCGAGAATACGAATACTGGCTGAGGCAACCAGGGAAGTGTTCTCGAAGTGCAGATTTACGACGAAGCGTTCTTTCTTAGCGGTAAACGCGCAAACCTGTGTCTTTTTGGGGTTGAATTGGACAAGATTTTGTCGAACCCAGTCCGAGACACCACCCAGTCAGGTCTCAAGTTAAGACACAAGTTTATTCTGGCGCTCATTGACGTTGGACCGAGAACTATTAGCGCGGGCCCAGTACATCGCGTCACCTGTGCTATTATCTGCATAGAAATGGATACTGCTGTTTTGCAGCATGTCATTGATATGCAGAAGAAACAGGGTGGGCGACAGTACACAGCCCTGTGGTACACAAGCGTTTATAGGTCTCGGATCCGAGCATGCACCATCGACAACAACCTTGATGCTACGATCCTCCAGGAAGCTGGTCATCCAGTCGCACAATTTCTCGGATAGCCCGCAGAAAGGTAGCTTCGAAAGAAGCGCTTTGTACCACACCCGATCAAAGGCCTTGGCTACATCTAAACTGGCCGCCAACGCCTCCTCCCTCTTGCCCTCGATTACCTCAGCCCACCAATGCTGGAAGATCACCAGCTGAGCGACAGAAGCTGTACTGACGATCGCTAATCAGCTAGTCCTCCTCTAGGTACCTCATAATTTTGGAGAACAAAGGGGTAATTGCTATATGCCTATAGTTGGACGGATCTGAGCTATGACCTTTCTTTGGAACCGGATGAATTATGGAAAATTTCCATGATTACGGGACAACGCCTAAGTAGTATGAGAGCCGGAAGAAACGCGTTAGGACCGAGATCCTAAGCACGATGGGGGGAATTCCGTCGGGCCCACTCGACTGACTGCCTTATTGCTAAGGAAATGCGAAACACGAGGTCGTGGGTTTGAATTCGCCATTCGATTACCGTCGTAAACTATGTCCAATCATAAGCTTAAAGTTGTTTAGAATGGCTTAAAAAAATTGTTTCCATAATCTGCATAGGTAGTTTTGTGTTTTAAAATAATTACACAATCTGTTAAATTGCCCAAAACAACCTTGGTGGCAGAAGAGCTCAAACCACTTTACATTTTCACTGTGTGACCATTTTTTTGTCTATCTATCCCTATTTCTCTTTAAGGAAGAAAGATCTCACTCATCATGTAGATATTTGAATGATTCGAAGTATCGTAAGTAGCAGTTTTAATTTTGCAATGCACAGGCTAATCTAAGCTTCGAGTCACTGTTTGTCTTCTTTCTCTTTGGGAGTGTTCTTTCTCACATAGAAATGTTTTAAATCTTCTTTTTTCAACTTACAAATAACCCGACCTATTTCAGGTCATAATTTGACCTGAAATAGGTCATTACATTACATTAAATAATTGATAAATAATTGAATTTTGAAATAGTATTGCAAATGAAAATTTTCTTTTATGGTATTATATTTTACTAAAATAATCCAAATAGGTAAGACTGTTAATTAAAAAAAAGTTTGTATTGTTAAATAAAACGCTGGTAAATTTGCAAAGATTTATTTGCACTTATTTAAAATTATTGATAAATATATGACTAAGTAATTTGTCATATATCTTAGCTGCCACCGCAGGGGAATCTTGAGGGCTAGTGAGTGGGGTGTGCTGCGACTGCAGGTGGCGTCCTATCCCCGTGCATTGCGCACCCTGCTCCCCGCTTTATGGTAGGCGCGAATATATAAAAAAATAAGATGGACATTGAGGGCAAAATTTTGTTTAATATTACTAATATCACACATTTTAAATAGAATTTGAATTTTAAAATTCACTGTGAATGGTTATGGGAACTCTTTAAAACACGAAACTAACATAAAACACCGAGGATTACAACATATAATAATACGTTTTCCATTCCATGTAATAAACCAGTCAATCGCTAAACTAACAAAAAAAAAACACAATTACAGCGCCAACAAGCTTACTTCAAAACTTCGTGTACTTCAATTTTATAATAATATTCAACTTAGTGGATTAAAGCCGAACTTCAACAACGAAACAAGGAAATGTAATAAGAAAAACACAATCTGCAAAACCTTACTCTGATAAGTAAACGAATAAAAAATTTCTCCCATAAAGTTTTTTTTCGAGAGTAATCGCATTACTTCGTTGATATTTTCTGAACAACTGTTTAATTTATAGAGTGGAAGTTATGGCAGAAACAAGATTTTTTTTCTTCAATTGACTTTTGTTCCTAGTCAATAAGGGCATTGATTAAAAAATGCATCACATTTTTAAGCCACTCACGTAATTCACAAATTTAGGTTTGTGTATTTTTATATAAAGGAATAATAAGACAGTATAGAATATACTTCATGTACTATCTTTAATATAGTAAAAGAGAAAATCAGTGCGCCAGACAAAATTGATTTTGCGACGAGAAATAGATGTTGTTCGTACGAGGTTGATAAACTATCGTTGAAAATATAATAATATACATTGTAAAATACATTTTAATAGGATAAATGTCAACATTATTTTAAAATAATCCATATACATTTCTTTATTTTATGTGAAAATTTAAATTTATTTAATTCATTTCATTTTTAAAAATGAATGATTAAAAAGCGTAAGTACTATTTTCCATCCATTTTTTTACTAATTGACATAATAAATATTTATCATATTAAAGAGTCAGCTTAAAGATTGAACCATGGGTACATGTACAACTTTGGTAATTTATGAAATAAACATTAGGGCGATAGGATCAACAGTGGTAGAGCCCGCAACTACAACATCTATTGCACTGCACTTCCTGTAAATATGTTTGATCTGACCTCAAGTATATTATGGATACATACAATGACCTAAAGGTATCCAATGTTCATGCGTAAGCAAAAGCAGCAAGAGCAGACAGGGGCCATTACTCGAGAGTACAAAAAAAAACATATGTTAAACGAATGCGAAGTGGCCGGTTCGACCGCTTCAGTACTACGACCACACACGCGTTTAGAATAAATATTCTGCGTTTCGTCTAATGAGTGAGGTGAGGAATAAGCCTAATTCTAGTCCTCCTCCCCTTTAAATTCTCTTCTAACAAAGGATAGGAGGCGGAAGAAGAATTTACGAGGGAGGGGATGGATAGGAAAAGGAAATATCCATTTTGGTTTTATCCTCTCCTCTGTCCATAGAATTCAGATTGGCAACGCATCTAAATAAATATAAATATAGTAAATTCTAAGAATGAATATACATTTAGTAGAATTAATAACCTGTTTTCCAAGCTGATGATTAAATCACTGTGAAGAGTATCAAATTAAAAGTATCAAATAGTAAATTCAGTCAAGTTTTGACAATATAAATGACAATTATATGTAATAACTACGAGTGGCCGTCTACGATAAATTACCCAAAAAGTTGATTATTATGCATGTGATATATCCGAAACAATTATTATTTGCGTAATAAAATTAATTAACGATCCATATACTTGACTAATGTGTATATTAAATTTGAAGGAATCATTTTTCTATGTTTAAGTTTGACACCGGGGATAGGAGCATTATAGTATATACGCATCATTACCGCTGCTATTACTTGCGGTTGATGGCAAATATATATATATATATATATATATATATATATGTGTATGTGTGTGTGTGTGTGTGTGTGTGTGTGTGTGTGTGTGTGTATGTGTGTATGTATATATATAT
>DWLR01005868.1:0-10558 GCA_018246295.1 Papilio alexanor hazarajatica
TATAAAAGAATATAGGCAAAATATTCAATGGTTATATGGGTGAGGAATGCAAGCAAGGAATGTCATCAAATATAAAACAAAAACTGATTTCAATTCAATTGTAATAGAACAACTTCTATCAACATTCAAAGAAAAGCAGTAAAGTTGTCAATGACAACCAATGTATCAACATAGAAGGTATTTTGTTTGGATGATTACAAAGAGAGCGTACAAATTGATTAATGTCTAACACTCATCGTGATTGCTTGCAGGTGACGCAAGGGTTCAGTGGCGCTGACCTGACAGAGGTGTGCCAGCGCGCGTGCAAGCTGGCCATCCGGCAGGCCATCGAGGCCGAGATACAGCGCGAGCGCACACGCCAGCAACAGACGCCCGCCGCCGTCATGGACGTTAGTGCCCAACCTAATACCTAAATATAGACCTATATACTCACTAACTCCCCTCTGACTATATACCCAGCCCTTTGCCTCTCATACGTACTATCTTTACTTCCCCCTTTACATTTTTTTCTGATTCGTAATCCGCCCATTATTTTAATAATCTTAACATTTTGCATCGGTTTCTTTTTCCATAATTTTGTTGCAGACAAAACGACGCTTTTATTTAGCGACTATTACTACAACGAATACAATTTGTGTTGATGTATGCGATGCTGTGTAGATGGACGAGGAGGACCCGGTGCCGGAGATCAGCCGCGCGCACTTTGAGGAGGCGATGAAGTTCGCGCGGCGCTCCGTGTCCGACAACGACATCCGCAAGTACGAGATGTTCGCGCAGACGCTGCAGCAGAGCCGCGGCTTCGGCACCAACTTCAGGTAACGTGCGGCCGCGCGCCGGCTTACCAGGGACTCGGTCACCCGCCTGTTGCGCTTGCGATTGCCGCAACTAGTACATGAGCAATCTCAACCTAGTCATTTTTCTCCTCTGACAATTAAAATGTTAGCCTTACGCATTAGCCTGTTGTAGATCAGATACAAAAAAAACTAACATTATCTGGATAATGTGTTGGATCAATATTGTCTCAAATAGTGTGCCTAATTTCAGTATATGTAATATTATATCACTTACTTTTTTTACTTTTCACTTAATTCTAGCTTTTGTACCTATCCAGAGTGTGGGGAAAATTCTTAAGAATAATAAATCTTACTCTATCAGTGAGAACCTGTAAATGGCTCATTGCTGTTGGTTTTCCTTGGAAAAATAAAAGAAATTAAAAGAATATTACATAAGAAAATACCACTTCCTATTATAACCCTTTGTAAGAAGGCGACGTCTTTATAATAGTTTATCAAATGATCTGGACGTCTTCAATTCTAACAAAATTACGTTAACTTTGGTTAATTTTATTTTTCCTGTTTTCTTCTTTTAGTTTCCACTTAAGAACTACATACGAGCGATATTATCAAGTACTAAATATTTCACTTTATCAGATTGCATTTTCCAAATTTGTTCTATCATGTTGTGTACACACACACACACTTTGGTCTATTCACTATGTCTATTATTCTCTAGTCTATTAGTCTATTTCACTATGGCTTATGGATAGACACAGTACTTAAAATCTAGTTTTTAAGTACTGTGTCTATCTATAAATATGTAATAGCTATAAACTGTTTGTGTACCTTAATATTTTTTTTAAAAAATGCTTGTAATTTTATAATCAACATATTTGAATGTTTGGTTATTCTTGGACAATAGTCATTAATTCAGCCAATAAACGTCCATTGATATTTGGATGGACTACCCCGCATGCACCAAAGATCGGTGTCTTGCCGTGTGATACATTTCGTATTCAATTTCAGATTCCCGACGAGCGGCGGCGCGGCGGGCGGCACGGGCACGTCGGGCGGCGACCAGCCCACGTTCCAGGAGGAGGGCGGCGACGACGACCTCTACAGCTAAGCGCCTCCCCTCCCCCAGCTCGGGCCGCGCCCCCGCCACCAGCGGCGGCGACAGCGGCGCCCCCGCCGCTCATAGGTTTACAACTACTTAAGAATTATCGGTTCAGTGATCTTTGTGTGGGTAGCGGGCTTTCGAACACAATTCCCCCTAATCATTCGACGTTGTCAATTTACAATAACGATTTAGTCAAATTCAAAAGTAAAACTTTTTCCTCATTAGTGTTCCAAAATTTTGTTTTATTTGTATTAATTATTATGAAGAAATCGAAAGCTCCGTATGGGATTCAAACTGTATGCACGTTTTGATTGCTCCCGGCGCGTTGTCTGACTGCGCGTCACTCGATTCATTGGTATATGCAAATGTATTTATTGAATTCGATCGATTTCGTTCGGGTCCGCTTTAGCTCTACTGTGCGACACGGGCGCGCCGCGACCGGTGTCTGATCGTAAGTAGGATACGTCGCTCTGCCGACATGTGTACCGCAGTGATTTTAAATAAATAAAAAGATTTTATAGTCTAAATGTTTGTTTTATTTCTATAAAATATACCCCTAAAATTTCGTAAATTTCCCACATTCGTGTGACACGGCAAAATGTCTGACACAACGTCGTTCACTCGTCTTTGAATAACATTAGAATAGTTTGTCATAACAAACAAAAGGTGAAAGTCGAATTCAAGAGCCATCTTGGACAATAAAGTACATTTTATACAAAGGTAAAATCGTCGTTTCAGCCTATAGTCGTCGATTGTTGGACTCAGGCCTCCCCATTGATGACCACAAAGATCGGTTCTCTCCTAGATAAAACATAAATAAATTCCAATCAGACGGGACGTACACCCCTGTGAAGGGGCCACAGGGGTATCTTAGACAGCCGAAGAGGAACGGAAAAGAAACCGACGGATAATTCGGCGGTGTCGAGAATTAATGCTTTCTGCATTTGAGCTCGGAGTCCCAGTCGCCTGAGATGTCTGGAGAGAGTAAATGGACCTTAACCCGTTCTCAAAGATAAGAAGAGAGTTTGCAGCAGTCTTTTTTTAGTAGTGTTCGTCCTCTGTTCGAAGTATATCAGTAGCTTTGAAGTGGTTGCTACAAATTATCTATAAAAAAAATGCTTCCGGAAGGCGTCCAATCAGTCATCTCTCTACAGTTTATGTATAAGTCCAATTTTCAAGTCGAACATTTATCAATCGATTTGCACTCGTTACATACATTCCTCTTGATTATGAAGCTATTGGAAGCCACTTAAATCCATACTAAATAATAATATACTTTATTCTAGATATCAAACCCACAACAGCACAAAATAAACTAAAGCTATTTCTGTTTTGTCCCAACATAAGTAATCAGTTTATTTTTTGAGTATATAATGGTTTGTACCTTTTCAAGTATTTTATATACTATTTGATACACAAAACACGTACTCATTTTCAATTGGCAGAAAGAAGGAAACCGACTGCGCAGTGTACAATACAATGACTACACTCGCATCTATACACTTGTTAATCTATGACTGACGGACCTGTTGGCGCGGTGGTAAGATACTTGCCTCTCACGCCGCAGGTCATGGGTTCGATCCCACTCAAGACACATTTGTGTGCATGTCTGTCTGTTTGTCTTGTGTACTCGGTGTAATTATCCGTATATGTATTTACAAAACAAGAAAAGTATTAATATCTGTAGTATAACAGTTATTTGGTTTCCATAGCACAAGCTCTACTTAGTTTGGGATCACATGACCATGCGTGAATAATGTCCTAGAATATTATTATATTATTAATATCTATAAATCCATGTGTCTCGTCCCCCATGTTAAATTTTAATTCCTGTATCGTCTCTTTTTGTCTCTGTCAAATGTGTCGCAAGAATTACAAATATATTATTTTAAGGTCAATCGGCACACAATTTCAAGTTTCTATTTTTTACGTTATGCGTTTGTATGTTTTATGTTCTTTTTAAAGATGAGACGTTTTTTTTAGAAAAGGATGGGTAGCGGTTAAAAATTATAAAAATATAGAGCCCATTTTTTCTTCTCATTTCTTCTAATTATAAGAAAATTCATATTAATGCTTTTGCAGAAAAGTTATTTAGTCATTCTAAGCGGTATAAATATTAGATTGCAAATTTTGCCCGGAGGATAATGTTTTTCGCAAGTATGTGTGGATGTACGCGTATATTTCCATCCCATTGTGCTTAAACAGCTGGACCGATTATGAATAGGGAGGTTTCATAAACTTATTTTTATGATTTCACTGAGTAAATTGTTATTCAATTCAACTGTAGAATGACCACCGTCATCCAAAGACATTTGCAAAGATAAAATGAGTTGCAAATACATTATCAACCTTTATGTTGGACAAAGGAGAAGAAAAGTAAGAAGGCCAGCATCTCACTATCATACGAAACGTACGAGGGGAGGTCAAAAAATTCGCGGAATGGCGAGGTTGGCGCGGGTGAGTTTACTCATCCAGGTAGGCACTAATTGAGCGACTCATTGTTAGTATAGTTTATACGAAGTTTCAGCCTAATCGGGTCATTTGCTTTTGAGTTATCAACGAGTAAACAAGTCAGTCGGGAAGAAACTAGCCAGTATGGAGAAAATTGAATATCGCACCGTTATTAAGTTTCTCACCAAACAAGAAAGTTGTCGCGAAATTTTGGACCGCGAAGGAAGGAAATTATGGCCCGAATTTAACTTGGTTCATCATTACAGTCGACACAGTGGCATAAAAATGGCACACCCCCTCCTAAGAAGTATAAGGTGTCTCAATTGGCCGGAAAGATCATGGCGACGATCTTTTGGAATACAGAAGGTATCCTTTTGATTGCTTATAACGAACATGGTGTTCCCATAACGGGAGAATACTAAGCTTCTTTATTAGATCAATTAAAAGAAGCTATTAAAGAAAAAAGGCGAGAAAAATTTACAAAAGGTGTGTTCCTTTTGCACGACAATGCGCCCGTGCACACAAGCCATGTTGCGACGGCTGTCATTCACCGTTGCGGATTTGTAAAACTACGCCACCCACCCTACAGCCCAGACCTGGCCCCAAGCGACTATTATTTGTTTTCGAAAATGAAGAAAGAACTGCGTGGAAAAAATTTGGAAAAAATTAAAAATTATCCTTCCCCGTCATTCCGCGAACTTTTTGACCTCCCCTCGTAGGAGCATAAAATACCACTACGTCACGCGTGTCTTCTGTGAGGTCGTCTGCCTTAGTTAATTTGGACATTCATGCAAAGTCAAGATGCGGTTTAGGGATATTCCCGAATACAATCTATACATACTAATATGTAGGTAGTAATAAGGTCGATGCAGCGTCGGTAGGACTCTTAAAAGATGGATCGATGATCTGGTCAAATTTGCAGGAGTCTATTTAATGAGGATGACAAGGGATCAGTTAATGTGGGATGCTTGCGTCTAGCAGTGGTGAATAACAGGGATAAAAATCATATTCTATTTTATCTATATCATGAAATTAAATTACCAATCAAATCTCTTCAAATCTGAGAAATTCTAATGGATTTAAAAATAATTCTACTTAAGTACACTTTAGTAATTATACTTAAGTGCACTTTAAAATTTATTTTTTAATGTCCGGCGAGCAGTTTTGCTTTTTAAATATTTCCCTTAGTTCTGGTGATTCTTTAATTAAATTACTTAGGGAAAGCGCTCGGCTCTTTACAAAGGATTCCATAGGTTGAATCAAGTAATCCGACGGAAGAGATCCGTCTATATTGAAACCTTTTTCTGGTTCCGTATAAATTTCAACAGTTTTCATTATTTGATTTAAAATAGATCTTGCTTGTTTTGCATCGAAACAGGTGCATAAATATTCAAATTCTTGATCAGAATACTGCGTTGCAATATCTCTTTTACTAGATACTGGAATCTTTGGCATCTCGATTTGTTTATATTTTCCTTTTGCTTTCTTAACAATCCTTTTTAGGGTACTTAAAGGACAGATTTCGTAGTTTGGCAAATCCGGATAATCAAATGTGGACATGTTTCTCATGTAAGCCGGCAAATGTTCTTGGAGAGTTTTCTTTGCAACTTTAGCACATTTACATGTTTTTGGTTTCATGAATTTTAAGTAGCTCTCCCATTTAGGTTCTCGAATGTGCTCTATATCTTTATCTTTAGGTAACTCCTTTTGCAATGAAACCGGCTGCGAAAGCTCGATCTGATCACTTTTCTTTTCATCAGTAAATGGAATTGGCTCTAGAGTATGGTGACAGAAGCAATGGGCTAATTTACACGGGCACAAACACTCTGTTCGAACGTGTTTTGTATTTGGCATTTCTTTTTGAATTATTTGCATAACGGAACTCTGTTCTTTCAATTCCAACAGTTTTTCCGAAGACCTGTATTGTACCGGGATGTCGTTGGTATAGTCGTGGCTGTCGTTTAGAACCGGCTCTTTTGTGCATTCAATGTCAAAAAAGTGTTCAACTTTATCAGTAAACTCTTGTAAGTTATCGCAAGCGGCGTATATACATGTTTTGTTTATAACCACGACGGGTAAGTGAGACGAGCTGGAACTACAAGGTTCTGGACAAAGTCCTCTATCGATCGGAGCTTTAGAGCCTTTATCGCAAAAAATATAGAAAGGCCGAAGTTCAGGAACGGGTGTAAGGAATTCTTCGTTTTCTGGCTCAAACAAGCTTTCCGCATTTGGGTTTTCAAGGATTTCGCTAATCTGCAATAACATAAGTTTCTCTATATTTAATAAGAAGTCGGCTTGCTCTGGTATCGTATTTAATGAGTAACTAATAAACTCATGGAACTTTTTAACCACATGAAAAACTTTTTCTTGCCATATCTTATTAAATTTCTCTCGCTTTCTCTCTCTTTCTATTTCTATTTTAATTTCAACATCCTTTCTGGTGACTTCCTTGTTTAACAGTTTAACTATTTTATTGTGTTCGTACGTGGCTTGGCTTAGGAGCTTCTCATTTTCTTGTTTTTCTTTCATAGCAACATAAATCTGACAAGCCAGGTTTTGACATTCGAGCAGCTGTCGGAGTTTCTCTATAGTAATATGCTTTTCAACATTTATATCGTGTACTTTGTTTCCCAATTCCGTGCGCGATTGTTCTACTTTAGAGATGAATTGTTCTTTTAATTCTAATTTCTTTCTTTCGAGCTTTTCCGTGTAACGGTCATAGAGCATAGTTGCTTGTTGTTTTATTAAAGTTTTGTAGAGATTCGACATTTTTGAAAACGCTTCTTCTTTTACGCGTTCTATTTCTTTGATGGCAGCATTTAATAATAAACTTTCAATCTTATTAATTGATGACGTATACAATACTGTAAATTCATTGAAGGCATCTTTTATTTTGTAAGAATTTTTCAAAGCTGCTTTCCTCGAAAGTTCTTCAGTTTGTTGTTTACACAATTCCTCTATGCTTTTCTTCCATTGTATATCACTCTCGAGCAGAGCTTTCCGTTTTTCTTCCTCCTGCCTCTTAAAATGATGTTGAAGTATAACTTCTCCATAATAATCCAGTCCATTGAAGCCTAGTTTTGTAAGAAATTCTTTTTTCAACGGCTTCAGTACCGATCTTCCTTTCAAAAGGTCTTCGGGTGGTGCATACCAGTCATAACCACCCCCTTTTAGAGGTGGTTCCAAACCAGCGAGGACTTTATGTTTAGGCGACATAGATTTAAAAAACACTTTCGCCAAAGGAGGTGACATCGCCTTCGTAATGACGCTCTGCGTGGGCACTAGGTCTGACTCAAAGTAACATTTCCTAAGGTAGTAATTTTCGCTGAATCTGTCCATTACATTACGCGATAAAAATTCAAATAAAATTGTAATAAAAAATATACAATGTAGGAATGACGTTTTTCTTAAAATCGCATTTACAGCTGTCAAATACGGTTTTTTCTGAAATAGTTTCTATTACTTTTAAATATAGTTAATATAGGCTTAATTCTTGTCGCAATAAAACTTTACAAAAAAAGACGGAATGTGCATCAGTCGTTTTCAATTCATCTTACATATCTTTACTTTTAAGTAATAAATGATCGTTCTATATAATCACTTGAATTTATATTTAAAAAAATGAAACATTCTTAAAATTCAATATAACTTTTATTTGTGTTAAAAACTTTTGCATTTATAAAAACTTAACATTATTTTTTGCTTATAAATATTAAAATTTCAGTCATAATTAACTATGTTACTTCGCTCACCGCCATTTGCTGCAGCAAATTCATGACGTGACAAAATCTTTCTTTTATCTCTGTCGCCGACCGATGCGGTAACATTTCCCTTATACGTCCAAACACTTGCTCAGACCTTGCCTCTCCTTTTAGAACTTGCAACATTGTTTTATCTTCATCTCTCGTCCAACTTTTTGATTCTAATTTAACTGGTGCAGTGTCTACTTTTTCTTTATGTAACATGGTTTTGTCTTTATCTCTTGCCCAACTTTTAGGTTCAAGTTTAACTGTTGCCATATCTATTTTCGCTTTTGGCAAAATGGTTTTGTCTTCTTCTCTTGTCCAAATTTTAGGTTCTGGTTTGAGAAGCGCTACATCTATTTTTGCTTGTTTCACTTTAGATGCGTCATCTTTCTTTGGACACGTTGAAGTTTTTACATCCACCTTTTCTTTTTTGTCTTTTTTACTGTCTTTAATCTCCAAATCTTTTTTCTCCTTATTGCTTTTGTTCTTTGTGACACCTTTGCCTTTAATCGATTTATTTAAAACAGGAACAGTACATTCTTTATGTTTTGTATTGTCGTTTACGTCTTTGATATTTTTTGTGGGTGATTTTAGTTGTTTTTTAGGTCTCTTCGATGGAATTTTGCATGTGCTTTTGCTGTTTCTTTTTGGTGATGATCTTTCATCGTCTGATTCTGACGGCGACAGATGACAATGTGCCGGAGCAAGGCGTCTTGCGTGTACTCTGTAGGGTTCTTTACTGTAAGGATATGTAACTGACGCAGGCCGCAACATTCTGCCATGCTGCAGAAATACTCTCTCTTGAATATACTAAAAAAAAAATCATAAATTTTATGTGCTACATTATTATACATACAAATTTACATATTTATTTAAGATTCAGCCATCCAGTCCAAAAGCTTTACTTACCATTGTATCTAAATTCTGTTTAGCCTCCAATTTTCGCTTGCTATCGTTTTTATCCTCAAATTCCCAAATGTCATATTCCTTATCTTCTGTTAAAAACTTTTCGTCCAATATTGCTGTGCTATTTTCATATGCACTGTTGAATACAAAGTTAGGGATTTAAAATTCAAATTTGTTTTAAATCTAACACATATTTTACATTCACATACGCATAATGTTTGTGGTTGGTGGTAGAACATCGCGCTATTTAATAAATTTAACGTAACAAAACCTTATACGTCAGGACACAAACATCTTTAAGTAAAATACATACCTGTCAGGTGGTCTTTCATCCGGGAAGAGTGACTTGAACATTTGTATTAGTCGCGGATATGAGCGAAGATGTGGTAGCACACGAGGTTTCATGCTTTCATTGCCACCACAGTTTACACCAGTCGTCATTTCACGTAAAACTTTACGTAGTACTGTAGGTTTTCTAGCTAATGTAACCTGAAACAAATGCTGAAATTAAACTTCATCCAAATATCCAAAACAATCTATAGAACTAATTTATTATGGATTAAATAACATGCCTTTATAGTGGAATGAAGTAGACATTGAAAAAGAAAGAAAGGACCAGTCTGGCTAGATTTCTATGTCAGACCTATATTCTCTGCCAGATATCTATTTTATGGTGGTACTTCCTATTCTTAGTTGAGTTAACCCTAATGCAGCTGCAACAGCTGTTACTGCTACTGTCTATACCAGTGATGGGCAAAGTACGGCCCGCGGGCCGACTCCGGCGTGCGAAAGTATTTAATCCAGCCCGCCGAGGGTCCATCGACATGGATAGTATACTCGTATGGCCTGCTATAATTACTTAGTTAGTTTAACAAAATTTTTTCTATAATATTCTATATATATATATATATATCCTCTAGAATTTCTTAAACTTTGTGGGCCCCCCATTAAAAAAGTTTGCCCACCACTGGTCTATACCATGGTTCTGGTACAGTTTTAGGATATACAGCATCAAAAACAGAATTAAGCACAGAGTTATGTGCTTACTAATTATTTAAGATGCTGTGAAGGTCATCGTAAGATCTGTAGTATTTTACAAGCACCAAAGGCAATTGTTACAATTCACAAAGACAGATAATTCTGATACAGCATTGTTGCAATTTGAGGACTCATTTTTAACATATCTTAAATGACAGATTAAATATCTATTCTGTAGGATTCAATACTTTTCACATAACAATAATTAACACTAGTATCAAATAGGGGTAACTATAACACAAAAAAATTGTTGGTGTTTTTGCACCCTTGATCATATCGAACATTAAAATATCACTTTCAATAGGTTGTGTATGTATGATTTATTGAAAATCTTATCAGAAACAATAAATATTCTTTAAAAACATGAAATAAATCAGAACATTAACCACACTACCCACATGTAGTGTGGTTAAAGTTCTGATTTATTACATGGGTTGGAGCTCGACAATACCAGCTTCTTCCATTTGACCGCATACAACGAAGAGCAACTCGAATGGTCAACAACTGAGCTCTTACTGATC